>JANHFX010029460.1:0-10052 GCA_027560015.1 Chloroceryle amazona | reverse complement strand
ATGACTATATACATCCTAGATCCCAATGACTATATACATCCTAGATCCCAATGACTATATACATCCTAGATCCCAATGACTATATACATCCTAGATCCCAATGACTATATACGTCCTAGATCCCAATGACTTCACTTTCAGAGTGATGGCAATGAGCAGTTGGGTTGCCATGCAACTGTTCAGCTTGGCAAAGCCTCAAAATGTTTCCAGCCTCATGCCCTGCATTATTCCAGCAAGACATTTACCTGCGTTGCCCCTGCTGAACTACACTCTTACATTTGATATGCTGCTGCACTTCAGCAAGGTGCCATGGGAGTACTTGAAAAGAGTAGAGGGCCACCAAATCCAAAGCAAACTGTGCTCTGCCCTTCTCCTGGGAAGAAGCAAATAGTTATCCCCCTTCTACTTTTCCCCCCTTCTTCCCACCAAGCTTTCTACTAAACACAATTACATGCAACATTTGACAACAGAGCTGATAAATTACCTGCTGCTTGAATTGAAAATGTGAAGGATAATAGGGATAAATATCAATACATTCGCAGGTGACACAAACCCATTTCATCACTTTCAAGGCTTTTTGGTTACGATGACTTGCACAAACTAATTCCTCAGTGCATTGTCTTAGAAAAAGAAACTCTAGAGGAAAAATGGACTATACCTAAAAGGTGGCTGACAGAAAAGAGGAAAATACAACAACGAAACGCTCACAGACCCCAAAGGGGGAACATTTCAGGGGCATGAAAATCTCTCAGCTGAGTTTAGTTGAAAATTCTCCGGTTTCACTGAAACTGGAAATTGAATCTGGCTTTTAGGCAACTCCAATTTATTCCCACCCGACTGAGATTTATGTGCTGACGGAAATACTTTTGTATGACTTATCTGTAGTAATCACAGGTGAACACTTTTGCAACAAGAGGAGTCTTATTGTTGGCTTCCATTAAACATGGAAGTCAGTCATCTAAAAGCTGTGTCAGGCTGCTGTCTCTTGGAGACACCACCATTTTTTTTGAGGGAAATAGCAATTTGGGCAGTCCATAATCCTTAGGTAAAAACTCTAATGTAGCTCCATTATCATTCTCTGGTATTAAATGAGTAATTTTCCCAGAAATGTCTCCAGTGTAAAAAAAGAGACAGAAATCTCCATTTAGCAGTAGATGTTGCTAATGGAAAAATTCGGAGGACACACGCTAGCACAGAGAATGCTCTGAGATCAAACCTCAAAATTCAAACGGAGAGGTGCAGAGGGTTTCATTGCTGCTTTGAGCTTGGTTTACAGTCCTGCCCATTTCCTCCTCCGTTCCTGGGTGAACAGCTCTGGACAGCACTCTGCAGGCTCTCACAGATGTTCTGGGCAATTCTCAGCTATTTTGTTAACCTTGGAAATGTAAAGGCATCAAAGAGCAGCTTTCAGTTGCTAACACTAGACGCCTCCTGCATCCCTAAGAAATGGAACAACCACCTGCCTAAGCACAATATGGCATTGATAGAGCAGCAGGTTGTGGCTTTTTAGGATACTCCCTGCATGCAATCCACCAGGATACACATTCAGGACTGCTTTTTGAAAGTGAAGCAGCCCACAGAGGCATCAATGGGATGCTGCCAGCAGAAACAGACTACGTGGCTGAAGGAAGTCCAGACATTTCTAAAGAGGAGACGTTTTCTTTTTCCCCCCCATATCTGAAGTTCCTGCTTCCAGCTTTGGTTCACACTGTTCTAGTGCAATTGAAAGGGGAACGAGCACCTAGAAGGTGATGGAAAGAGGTGCAGAGAGAGAACCACAAAGTCACCCATCTGTCCTGAACTTTCTCTGATGGAAACACACGCTCCCTCATCATGCTTCTCCACCACTCTCGGACACCGCTGGGGTGTCTCTTAATCACTCCCTGGGCTTTCTGATCTCCTGGTGTTCTTTAGGGCATCCCCATGTCTTTGTGGGTCAGATGTGAACTCATGTGGCTGGATACATTTTGCAGCCAGCCCTCCCCAGCTTCGCTCAGCTTCAGGAGCAGACTGCACAACTCCTGAAGGAGATGCTGCTCTTCATTCCAAGTCACCCAGAGGCAGGAAAACCATTGTAACTATAGAGAAGTTGTGTCCATTGTTGTATTTTTAACAGGACTTGGGTGCAGGTAGGCTTTAGGCTATGGACTCTGGAGCCATTTCTGGTGCTAGCTCTTGCAGTTCAGGCTGCAAGTGGGAACATAAGACCTTTCAGCAAGAAACTGCATCTCAGAATCCTTTTAAGGATGAGAATTGGGTTCAAAAGGAAGAACCATCACAAGCGCTTGATTTCACGGATACAACTTAACCTGGTTGTGCTGGCAGAATTCCACTTGACGAGTTGGGCTCTCTTGGCTGACTCTCCTCAGCGAGGAGGTACCAACTTATTGTTTGTTAGAAACCTGCAGCTGCAGTGCAGGACCTGAGAAACAGCCGCAGAAAAAAGAGCCAAGACAAATGGTTCCCTTCTCTGCGACTCATATGACAAGCAAATATTTTGAGGTCGGGAAAAGCTGATCTTTTGCTGCCTAGAGGCAACCAGTTGCTTCCTATTAACATGTCATTTTGCATTGAGTCATGTGCAAATTAGAAAGACACCAGATGATCCTTGAGGTCTTTTCCAACCTGATATTCTATGATTCTATGAATTCTAGACACCTTGAAGAGAAAAGGAAGTACTAAAGAAAAGTATATACCTATACTTGCTGGGTACAGATCCAAAATAAGCTATATTTACATATTTGAATGAAAAATTTATTATTTCTATCATTTATCACATAGAAAAAAACCCCAAACCAACAACAAACCAAACATGAGGTATATTTATGGCGTGAATTCTTTAGTTTTGAATAAAGGACAAATAGTATTAGAGGTGGAGCTGAGCTGCATAAGAAGGCACGAAAGTGCACGTTTCACCTGTTGACATCTCTTTTTAAGGATAGAAAATGTTGAAAATAAAAAGCACCAATATTCATGAAGGTTATATCCAAAGGGTTCAGTAACAGTATGTAAACAGAGAATTAAAGTCATAATGTAGATAAAACCCCCTCACATTTCAAGAGGAAAAAAACCTGGAAAGTAAATATGATGTGTGTGTTTGTTCATTATGACTTAATTAGCATAGCCCAATATTAAAGACCAGCAGTAATTGTGAATATAAATTGAAGACTCTGTGTGCAGGTACATCTGTACTTATATATATCAAGAGTAATTGCCAATCTGGTAAGCTTTGAAATAAAGACTCTGTTGAAATGCTTCTGGGATTTAAATGAAGCCGTAATATCACCGTTTGAAACCTCGCTTCAGAATCTCTTTCACTATTCTGAGAAAAAAAAAATTAAATCTGAACATCGAAGTTTGATTTAAATCTTTCCTCAAATTTCCATTTTTTTTTCCCTAGGCGACGGGAGGGAAAAAAGAAGAAAGAAGGGACATTTTTTTAGAAGTTTCTGCATTTCTCATTTGTATTTATTGAGAGGTGAAAGGCGCCTAGGTGTTGGTAGGTGCTGTATGCAATAAAAGGCTGCTGTACCCAGGGGATGGATGAAGTACCTGCCACCCCCCAGGTGCAAAGGCAGGTAATGATCCAGACTGACAAGCCCACACCAGATCTCTTCTAACCAGTGCAGGGGGCAGACTGTGGCACCAAACAAACCTTGTCCCCGGGAGACCTGCAGCTCAGCTGTGCAGACCGAGATCACCTCCCTGTGCCTCGGCAGTTCTGTCTTAGGACTGCTGAAACTCCCAGCACTGTTGTTACTGCACCAGATCTCACAGCCCCTTTCATGCTCATTTCAGATGCATGAGCCATTTTTTTTTCCTTCTGCATCATTCACAAAACCCTTTGTGTTATGTAGCCATACACTATGTGTTCAGGATCATTTAACCCTTATAAAGGATATACTTTTGATATATGTCTGATAAAACATCCAATAGAAACGACAGGGAACTACGTGGCACAAAAACCTCCCCCCCTCTGGTGTTTTGCGCTAGCGCTCGCCGCTGCATCAGGCAATGCAGAAATGACCACAAAGGGTTAAAGAGAAACCAAGCTGCTTGTCTCTCAAACGTCTGAATGGAAGCTTTTTTTTTTCCAGTCCTATATCTGGATTATCTGATTCACCTCTCTGGGCTGCTCTAGAATGTTCTGATGCCATTTTAACATCATAGTATAGCTGGCAGTAGCGTGTTTATGATGCAAGTGACCCCAGAGATGGCTAGGGACAAAATACAGAGAAGTAAAGAATATTTTTGTCTCCTTATGAGTTAAGCAATATAGTCTGGCAGAGGGATGGTGATAGGACTTCAGCAGGGGAGATGAGAACGCAGTTATGCTCGGCCAGAAATGTATTCAGTAACGATCCATTCATGCTGTCTCAGGCTGCTTTACATGCAGAAAGATCATCTGCTTTAATCTTCCTCGGCTCTAGATCCACACAGAGCACCATGCATTATGCAAAAAGGTGCTGTGGATGGCAGTACTGAGCTCAGCACTGCAGCAGGTTTTAGTGCTTTAAAGGGGCTTTGTGGCGTGTGTGTGTCCCCCTCCCCGTCTATACGAAGCATCCCCTTTCAGCAAAATGTTTCAAAGTCTTTCTGTCTCAAAGGAGAGGTTCTCACTACTCGCTGTTTCTCCTCATATTGTGCAGCCTGAGCCCACATGAGAGATCCTCGTTCTCACCCGCACAGCTCTGTCCATCACTTGCCTTTCTGCTGTGTACCTGTGAGCTCCTTCAGTGCAGAAAAGCAAGCAGCATGATGCAGGCTTCTTCATTCCCTTCTGGTTGAATGATTTAAGAAATTCATCACTGATGGCACTTGAATTTGGGTCGGTTTTTTTTTTAATCAACCTTTACCGGACACGGTGCATGTGTGGTAATGAAAAAAAGAGTGTCCTTCAGCAAAACTCAGGGGGTTTTCAGCACTGAACAAAAGGCGTTTTCTGCGAGCAAGTATTCTTGACAACACCCCCTACTAAAAGGAAGGGCTGGGTAGAGCAGGAGGACAGTCTTGGGCTCATTACAGGCTTCTCTCATCCAAAGTCCTGAAGCTGGTGATGCAGAAGGTTGAGAAACAGATGCCTCTCTGCTCTCAGCAGACCTGGGGACAGATGCTGACGTGGAATACACGGACATAGCTCCCTGGAAGCGTAAAGCATCGCACCATGGTACACCTGGCGAGGAGCTCACTTCCTCCTGCTTCCTCTGAGCCACATACAGTGGCATATCCCTAAAATTGCTTGTGAGAGCAGAGTGCAGCTTCATTGACTTCCCCAGAGCAGCCTCAGATTTTTAAGGAGAGAAGAGAAAGCAGTGCCTAACTCCTCACGGGCTTGAATCATTTTTGCCTGTGCAAGAATGGCTATGAGCTCTAAATCAAACAAGCTACCTTTGCACCCACACGGGATAACTGGAAGTGGGTTGCTGGGGGCCAGAGAGGTGTGGAGCTCAGCCGAGAGCCACGCATGTGGAAATGCAGCCTCTGGCAGGTTTCCTACCTGCCTCCTTCAACAAGGACAGTCTGACTCGGGAAGGGATTTGTTGTTGTGGTATGAGCAGGGAGCTAAAGGCTCCTGAGCAAGTGTTTATAGAAAATGCTTTTGAATGTATGCGTCAGCATCAATAGCTCCCATTTAAAAGTGAAGATGGACCTTTTATCAAAAGATGTGACAGGCTATCTTAAGGGTAACTGTCACAGGTGGAGGTATAAAAAGAAGAAAACTCCTTTTCTCTATTGTTTCGGGTTTCTTCTAATTTCACCAAGCATTTCGAGGGTGAGATAATGTCAGCTACAGCTGTCTTTGGCATTTTTAGGTATGTATCACCTTGGAATCTAAGTGCTCAGGCAATATGTGATAACACCCTGAAATAGTTCCATCTCCTCAAGTTTCTCTCTCATCTTTCTTTTATTTAATCTCAAATGAGTTCAAGTAACTTCTGATCCTGCATTTATCAGATCTGAGCTGTAGAAGAAAAGTAGGCTTCTATAATTTAGCAGTTGGTAATAACTTTACAAGTAGAGTTCAAATCTCTTAAGTCAGGATGAGCACTGCATTAAGAACCAAGGAATAAGTGCTCATAATTTCCTGAATATAAGAAAGTGTTTCGAACGATCACATCAGTGTTACTTTTTTGTGTGTGTTTCCTCTGTTCATCGAAGGGAGCATCTGGAAGCCTAGCTGTCCTTAAAATTATACTGAACAGTAAGTCCACCAGCACATAATGATCAAATGTCAGGTTAAAATCAATACCAGAAGGGTTATCGTGCCCTCACACAAGGGACCAACAGAATCCTGTACAAAAAGAAAAATTAACAGAACAAATTCACCCCACCATGTCATAGCACACCAAAACTCCAGCAGTGCTGCTGAGGAGAAGAACATCTAGTAGAGGACTAAATTCCAGAGACTCCACCAGCAGAGTTTTCAGGCCTATGGCAATACAACAGTGTGGCTGCCAGCTGGCTCGGAGCATGGGTCGAGCCTGCTCACATAAAAAAGAAATCAAATGGCTTAAAGCAGACAAAGAACAAATGGCCCAGATATGAACATGCCTTTGAAATCTGCAGTGTTTGAGTGTTAGACCTTAACCTGGCCTATCAAAAGATAAATAGCACTTGGCACCTTTGGTTTGGAACCAGCTATCCTAAAGTGTACAGATTTTGAGCAGGACTTTTGAGATGGAAGTCTCCTTTAGCAAGGGAATAAGCCAGATAACATAGACATGCAATCATCAGGGCAGGGACACCACCAGGTGACTACTGTAGGCCCTTTCCAGACCTATTTACTGGGACTTTTTCTTTGCTGAACTACTTAAAGTAACTGGGCTACTTTACTTAGTTATGGCTGTTAGTGCACAATTTGTCTGGCTTTATCCTCCCTCCTGTGTTTGACAAATGGCTGCCCTGCAGAAAGCGTGTAAACAGTCACATGTCTGTGACTCTGGTCACATCTTTATTTAAAAGTAAGCCTGTAGCCAAAGAAGTGCTAGTCTCCTAGTAAGTTTTAACCTCAGTTAGTTATTTACATCTCTTAACTTGGTTTATTTCCAGGACAAAGACTTTGGTAAATTCTAAGGAGTACCCTGGGTGAGAAAATAGGAAAAAAAAACACCCCAATCACTTTTCCAGAGTCTCCACTTCAAGTGTGGTGCTGTTTCCCTCTTCCCAAGGCCCATATGTTCTCATGGGCTGACTTGGGACCTACCTTCTGGGCAGAGCACTTAGCAGTGTTACACCTGCATAACAAGAGGGTATGAGCGAAACATAAGATTGTAGTTACAGACCCAATCTTCCTACCCAAAAAAATACGTTACTAAACAACCTTCTGCACAGAGAAGGCAATACTATTTCAGTTGTCCAAGAAAGTGAAATGCCCCCCGAAATGATTTGAATTTGTTCCTCAAGATCGCCCAAAGCAGCCAACTCATGTGACACCCAGCGCCACAGAAGAGCCCCAAAGCATCAGCTGAACCAGGGAGGGGGAAGGGGAGTTGGGGAGCTTGAACCCCCAACAATCAGTGCAAATGGTGCATCCTGGGGTTAAACTCGGTGACAATATGCAACGACAACGCTCGAGTTCATTTTAGGTCAGCTATGAATATGGCATGAAACAGAAGTACATTTGGATGTACTGCACAAATGGGACAATGGAGATCCCTAAGTGGTTACGGCTGGTCTCTCCCTATATGAATGATACATCATAAGATCCAAGTTTCAATGTGCAAAGGGAGAGAGGTAATTCTTGTAAAAGATGTTAGACAACACTAAACCAGAAACCTAGTCCATTTCAAAACTTCGTTTCTCTCCAAGGAGATAATCAAACATAAAAACCTCAAGGAGAGTGCAATAAACACCTCTTATAATGAGCTGAGAGCCACACTATTACTAAGAGGGTAAAAATGCCATACTTAATATCTCGTGCCAACCTAAAAATTGTAAGGCACTGGGCTGATGGGTGAACCTTTGCCCTCCACAGGGGATTTCCTCATTTTTGTCCTCTCAAACACACTGGAGAACTGGGATTTCCCATCAGTGTTTGCCTGTGGCACACTGTGTGCTTGGCTGGCCCGACAGCTCCCCTGGCAAAAACCCCAAGGTGGACAGAGGGTTACTTGAGTAACATGCATGTTTCTATGTACTTGGCTTAATATGGGCCATTTTCTCTGGCTTGAGAAAAAGTAGTAACAGATTAAAAAGAACTGCAAGTGTAGTGATGTAGCACTTCATTCACCCTAAGCCTCCCTGCATTCTCTCAGGGCCCACTCTAGCATGTTGCTACCTTTCAGACAGTTCCCATCGCAGGATGCATTGAGTATGTGCTGCCATAGGTATTTCATCAGCACTTCACTGGGAAAACACTTCCATCATGATACAGAGGGGTCACAAGGCGAGTGCTATTAAAAAATCTGGTCAATGTGGAGCACATGATGGTATGTCCAGTATCAGAAGAAGTTAAAAGTACGTGTCACATCCCTGAAGCCTGATATTTGCCTTCATTTTACCATTCTGTACATTTATGATTTAGATTGAGGTGCTTAGAGGCTAGATCACAACAAGCCTAGACAATACCAGGAGATCAGTAACCTCTGCATCTGCCCAGGTAGCTGTACAGGTCATGTGTACAGTGAAAACCAAAACAAGAAGCAAGACCTGTTGTATTCAACTAGTTGCAGAATCCATTATTCTTCTGGTGTTTATCTAGCCAGATCACACACAGATGGTATTTTACACACCATCATCCAATACCAGTTGGAAGCTGCTCTCCTGTAGGAGAAGAAGTCAAGTATCCTCTCTGTCTTACCCCATTTGTACTGATGGGGTCAGGTGTTAAAACGCTCACGCTGGAGCACTGGCTGCTTCAAGTACATTCATCTTGCCAACGGCTGGGGCTCGATAAAGGGCAGTTGGCCTTCCCAAGAATACTTCAAGCAGCAGAGGTAGCAAAGAGAAACAAACGCACACATTCACTATTCTTCTACCGGGGTCATTTGGTAGGAGATACAATACTGTGTGCTGGGAGGAAACATTTCCCCTGCAAAAACTCTCAGGGTCAAAGCTCTAAGGAATGAGCGTTCTGACAAAGGAAGGTTGTTTATAAAGCATTACTGCTAGGCAAGGATTGCATAAGGATGTAAGGATGTATATACAAAATCTACATCCTGCCTGGAGTGCAACAAAAACCTGAGGAGTTTCACTTCAAAACACTTCAAAAGATGCATCATTGAATGTTTTAATGCAATATAAGCAGTAAAATAAGAAGCACTAACAGAGTAAGTTAATTCTACTTTTAGAAACAGTTGCTTTCATGCAACAGCACTTGCCCAGACCTGAAAGCTTCAGGTGCTCTGTAGGTGCGTTCCTGGTGTCTGTGTGCTAATGCTCATTTAATTCTCTCAGTGTGGCATTTGGATATCTTCCTGAAGTGCCCAGTTTTAAAGAGAGCTCACTATCTGCTGAGGAAAATGTGCCTCTTATGTAAGCAGCAATATTTGTAAAAGAAGTCTTGCTTTTTCTGCAGAGATCGAGGTGCCCATATGCACAAAGATCCAACCACCATATGGACAGGGAAGGTAAAGGGACCTATAGCAGTGGCCCCACATCTGGATACACTTGCTGCAGCAGACAGGCAAGAGGAGGGAGAAAAGCCCTTAAACTTTCTATAAACCCACCCTGAACTAGCAAGAGCATTCTCTCCAGAGTCAGAGATGGCCGGTACAAACCTAGCTCAGCAATGACACAAAGAAATAGCTAGGAAAAAAAACCCCAACTTGAAAGCATTTACTAATTGCTCGTTAGACATCCAGAAGGCATGGCAGGGCTTTCCCTGTTTCAGATGTCTCTCAGTCACCCCCACCATCTTTCTAGCTTTATTTGGTGGACAAGCCAAATGACAGCTTGGTCACTGAAGGGTGACAAACTGTCATAGTAGGCAAACATGCATTACAACAACAGCAAAAGACCACAATAATTGTTATTGCTATCGTAATAATATATATAGTAATAGATATAATCACTATATGTAATATAATAATACTATGTAATAATATATAATC
>JANHFX010029459.1:9181-35599 GCA_027560015.1 Chloroceryle amazona | reverse complement strand
GGTGGGGAGCGGCCGCAGCCCAGGCTGACACCAGCCCCAGCAGCCGCGGGGGCCGCGGTGGTCCGCGGGGCTGCAGGCAGAGGACGTGTGGTGAGAGAGAGGGGATAAAAATACGTGGGGAGAAATGGGAGGGGGGGCTGCATTAAAGCTCTTTCCGTTTTTTTTTTTTTTGTATTAGACACAGCGTGGCCAGCAGGACTAGCAGGGATCATCCCCCTGTACTCGGCACTGGTGAGGCCACAGCTCGAATACTGGATTCAGTTTTGGGCTCCTCGACATCGAGGTGCTGCTGAGCGTGTGTAGAGAAGGGCAACGAAGCTGGTGAATGGTCTAGAGAACAAGTCTTGTGAAGGGTTGCCGAGGGAACTGGGGCTGTTCAGCCTGGATAAAAGGGGGCTCAGGAGAGACCTTAACACTTTCTGCAACTACCTGAAAGGAGGTTGTAGTGAAGTGGGGGTCAGTCCCACATAAACAAGTGATAGGGCAAGACGAAATGGCCTTAACTTGCACCAGGGGAGGTTTAGATTGAGTATTTGAGAAAAAAAGGATCACCAAAAGGGTTGTATAGCTTTGGAACAGGCTGCCCAGGGAAGTGGCTGAGTCCCCATCCCTGGTGGTATTTAGAAGACATGGAGATGTGATGCTGAGGGACATGGTTTAGTGGTGAGCCTGTCAGTGCTGGGTTAATGGTTGGACTTGATGATCTTAAAGATCTTTTCCAACCTAAATGATTTTATGATCCTGTGATTTAATTCTCTGAATACAGAGGGGAAAGGTATTGGCACCACCAACCATCACTTGGCAAGGTAGCATTGCGGCTGCCAGCAGCATCATCCTGTGCCTGGCATATGGATTTTTGGCTCAGCCCTCTCAGAATTTGATCATTTTACACACCTGATATACAAGCCCCGACCCAAGGTGCAGCCTGGAAAAGCCCTGAGCAGTGGTGAGTGTAGGGCTGTACTGGGTCCATGAGGCTGTAATGTCATAGTGGAGCCTGGAGAATAAACAAACACAATTCTCACCTGGGACATAAGCAGGTGAGTTCCTCCTAAGGCTTACAGAGCTCATCTACAATAATTCATAAGGACGTCAAGGAAATGTGAGGTGAGTCATCAATCAGCTGCAGCACCCCAGAGGTGTCCACACTCTCCCACATGGCACTGAGGAGTTAATAGGCAACACGGTGGAAGCATTGCAAAGCCCGCTGGGAAACAGGATACAAACCACACTGCATTTGGGGCATAAGAGTCATTTTGGCACATGGCACAATTGCCATATTCTGTGACTGCACGACAGGCGTGATGATGAGGACCCCAGCATCAGTCATGGGGAAGTGACACACATGTCCTGACCTGTCCTTAATGGGTGCAGTGGATGCTCCCAGGCACATGCCAGGTGCTTTCCCAGCAAAGAGAATATATTGCAGTACTGCCTGAGAGAGCGTGCATGGCACAGCCAGACATCCCAGGCCACCACTGCCAGCGGGGGTCAGGGTGCAGCCCTTTTATTGTCCAGGCAGACAGGAAAGCTGCTGGCTGGCCTGTGGGGGAAAAGTGCTGCCAGAGGAGAGCTGGCTGGGATTCTTGGCACGCACACTGCCAGTGAGACTGGGAAGAGGCTGGTAGTTTTTTCCAAGAGCTTTTGAACTGCAAAGTTGCCTTGCATTTACAGCCTCCCTTCAGTCAGGCCTGGGATTTTGGGGTCACTGTACATGCAGAGATGCAAACCTAGCTACCTCCTGGGCTGTAACTAAATTCAGACACTGCTTTAGTGACAGGCTACCTCTTGCTATTCATTGTCTGTCTCCAAGAACTATTCATACCTTTGGGGAGTGGAATGACACCTTTTGTATGAGTTGGAAGGCAGCACCCTAAGTGCTTCATTTCCTTTCAGGGAGTGTGGCTGGAGCTGAGCTGCGGAATGCAAGACATCAGTGGATCTGCTATAGGAGAACATGTAACATTACAGTATCCAGAAAATATCCATCTCTGTGATTTCACCCCACTGGATCATCCCAAGTCTCTGCCATTAGGAAAGCTACAGCAGTGGGAAACACCACTGGTAGGTACCACTGGCTCCTGGAAAAGCAAGGAGCAAGCAAAACTGACAAGGAATCCATAGTGCTTATCAACAAACATTTCCAGTTTGCCAGTTTCTAGTTGTTGTATTGTGTGGGCAACCAAATCTCCGAACTTAGCTTCATTTCCCTCCTCTCTCTCATCAGAAGGGAATGGTCCTGCACCCTCCCAATAGGGCAGTGCACTCCCCTGGTCTCCCTGCCATTGTCATCTATACTTGTTACCTTCATTCCCTATGGACTGCATTATCAGCAAAAAGATTACGTTTGCCTATGATATTTAGGGTAAGTGTGTAAGTGCATATTATGCTCCTCCTTTTTATCAGTGTGTTTATATTATGTAAACATAACATGTTTATGATAAAACTACACCAGCAGCCATGCCTGAAGTTGGTTAAAGAGGAAGGTACACTAGAGCCCAGAGACAGAGAATTAAACCCCTCACTTGACATTTACTAAAGATCAAACTACTGAGAGTCACACATGGGTAAAAGGAAAGACATTTTCTGACTATTGCAGCTCTGTCGCAATGTGAGTTTTTTCAGAGTGTTGACAATCTTGGGGCCAGAGTCTTAAGCCATAGAATTCCATGTCATGGAAGCTAACGTCTATCTGCTGACTTACCATCTTCAAAGCTTAATACATAACATGAAGAAAAAAAAGTCTGTCTTCATAAAGAGCAGAACTAGTAAGTTTGTGTCTTTTTCCTGTCCCACCACAGGGAAGCAACTCGGTGTACTCGCTTCCTTCTTTCATGGTAGCTAGCAGTGAATTCAGTACATGAAAACAGAACAGCTGAATAGCTTCTATTCAGCAGGAAGTGCCCAGTGCAGAAAGGATGGGAAAGAGACACAAACAAGGTTGATTTTCTCACTGTTGAATTCTATAAAGATTGTTCTGTTGTTGAATAGAAATGATTAAATCAAAGTTTGTAGTCTGGATACTTAAGTGTCTTGAGTTCACTTCCTCACAGCTAACTAGCACCTTGGTCTCAAAACTGAAAGGAAGAAAGAGTATCAGTATATTTAAATCTATTATTTGTGTGCATTCAACTTCCCAGCTCTAGAGACTATTACTAAAATGGATGGAAGACCAGGTTGTACTGGGTTCCCCCTCTGAAGTTCACAACAAGACCTGCAGACGGTGCTTCAGTGGTCTTTGCCCTGGAAAAGCCTCTTGCAGTTACCCCAGGAATGAGTGTTTTCAGGTTTCAGGTAAGCCAGTATGAGAAAAGGCTTTTTGAACTCATAAGATGAGAAACTTCTACTGGCAACTCACATTTGCTTCTTCCAGGTCAGTGAGGTTTTCTGGTGGTACTGCAAAGAGCAAAAAGCAGAGGAAGGCTGGAATAAAAGTTCTTTTCCACCACCCCTGGCATTCTCAAGTAACTTTTTGCATGATCATCATCCCTTCACCTATCTCTCTGTCCTTTGCGTGCACAGAAAGTGCAGTTCAACTGCAGAGATATAAAACCTGCCTTAAGACAGCAACGCATCTCCAAGCTCTCTGGTCTAGGTGTGTTATTCATCCTGAATACTAACAAGAAGAGACCTGGGCTAGCATACTTGCTGGAATATACTTACTTACCTGGAAAAACTCCCAAACCATACCTGTGCAACACCCCCAAGAAAGGGTTTAGTTGCCCTAAAACTCATTGATTTATTCAGCTGTATTAGCTGGTCAGATGAAGAGTATTACTAGTCCTGCTGGATTTTCCTCAGTCAGGTTTCCAGGACCACATAAAAAGCCATCATGTGCTTCATGTTTTGCCACATCAATGGCAACCACTCAAATCAGCAAACCTCCTTCTAAAGGATCAGTTCCACTTAAACCGAAATACCCCTCCTTGTTATTATTACCTCCAAACACTGGTAACTGTGAGACTAATGCCTTGCAGAGTTTGGACCGAGCTATCACAGAGCACTTACTCTTGATTCAGGTTCCTGTTTAACAGTAAGGTCAACATAGAAGCTATCCTACTTGTCTTTCTCATGCATAGTCAAGTAGGCATTTACCAAGCTACCCCTACTCCATAAACTGCTCCCTAACGGTACTTCTCTTCAGGACAGGTTAAGGTTACGAACAGTAACCAGATGTCTGCATTACAAAAAGTGGGTCAGCCAAGCATCTGAAAAATTCTTGGCCTTCTCTTCCCTGGCCATAAGACAAGTAATGCTTTTTGCTTCCTCCTTCAGTGACTAGGAATTTAAGCCTTTTGCTTCCTGCAGTCAACAGGACGTTTCAAAGACCAAATGTTAAGTATTACTTCTCTACTACATGCCATGTAAATGGATGTTTTGTTTTGACTCTCCCAGGAATCTGTTGCTCTGGGTCTGCCAGCAGCATCTGTCTTTTTAAGGTGTCAACACAAAGCCATGGTAGCCAGTTCATGTATTAATACCATGTCTTGAAATTTTGTCATTTCAGGAGAAACTTGCTTTCTTTTCAAAAAGTAGTTTTCTGTTGCAAAGGCTTGAAAATGTAAATGTTAGGGATATTGAGGTACAAGCAAGAGCCTATTTTTTTTTCTTACAATCTCATCCCCAAACCTGTCTCTTTTCTTTGAAAGCCTATGCTGGAATGGGTGCAGAAGCATGGCTCCTACCCCTCTGATATTATCTCTGTTCTTTTTTGTGCTGCCCCCTTTGTATCTGCTACTACTTGAATCCACTTGAAGGGAAGTTTTTATAGAATGCTAAAACTAATGTTCTTGTTCTGCCTGAGCTTTTAGCAGAGTGAATTTATATGTAGGACTCTGTGGGTCCTCATTTCCTCCCTACAAAGAGCTTTTCTGCATCACCATTCACTAGCCATAAAACAAAAGCATTATGTCACTTAAGGATGGACACAAAGCACACTAAAACTTAGCTCACGTCTTGCACCTAAGCACAACCAGAGCCTGTCTTAACTAGCATTGTATTTCCTTCTTCCAGACATCCTCTCTTGCAATGTCTTTCTATTTAAGTTTCCACACCCATACTCTTCCCTTGCATTCCTGCTAATCAGGGACTTTGTATTTCCAAATCACTCTGCCTGTGACACAGCTACTGCCAAATGGCAGTCCTGTGCTTTGCAGCCCCGATGAAGCAGCAGAGACATTTGGACATTGGAGTAACATAGAAACATTGAAAATAGAGATATTTGGAGTAACAGGACAGGTCTTATTTAACCCCATCTCTCTTTGCCTTTGAGGCAAAATAACCCTTTAAGCATCAGTTTATCCTGCTGTTTATCCCCTTTCATTCTGATTTCTACCCTGTGAACTGAGTGATCTACAATGTTTTCAGCTTCTTAGTCACCGTACACACCAACCAGCGACTGGAGTCTTTTAATTCTGGCATGGAGCGTGTCTTGGAGTTTCCAGTTCTTGTATTCCTGGGATCTGGATGGAAATTGTTACAGCTGGACTTACATACGTCTACACACACATAAATACCCACCAAGGATTTGTCATGTTCTTATGCTGTTAGGCCTTCAGGGAATTTCCAAAAGATACTTCCAGCCTCTCTTGAACAGAATAGTCCCAGGAGAACAGGAAATAAAGACTGGCTTCTCGCCTGGATTTTCTAGTGCCTGATGTAGTACGGAGGTCCAGCAAGAAGTGTCAACTGCAGTATTCATGCACTTCTTTCCACCAGAAGTCCTCCAGTGCTTAAGAGCTGTGCCACCTCCACTGACTTTCTACCCTGGTAGGGTCTCTCCCCTGTCTAGTAACTGACTTTTGTTACAGCAAGCACATGAGCTCCAAGATCATTACCTACCTATCAGATTTGAACAGAGACTTCCAAAGTAACTTAAGATGAGCAAATTCACATGGGCCTTGTTCCTCCTAGAAGCCAGGCTCAAAATAAAGAGAAGAGTCATGTCTGTCATCTAAAAGGCTGGTGTCCTGCAAGTGGGGTTATGAGGAAAAGAGTGAAACTCAAGGCCAGAGAGCATGGAGTGCTGGAAGGAAATCATCCTCTGCTCACACAACAAACATTATTTGCTCCCCCAGCAGTTTTCTCACTATATTGCTTCAGGGAGCTTCTAACTAGTTTTTGCAGTTGTCAGCATATTGGTTTACTCTGAGTTCTCATTCATAAGGCGTAGGATTGACAATGGCTTTGGTATTACTTTTCACACATCAATTCTAGGAAACCATCTTTATCACTTAAAATGGAGGCTCCATTCTGATCCTGTTCAGTGTATCCTGATTTGAGATTAGTCTTATTACCTGCCCCATACATTATAGTGGGGTGGATTGAGGCTTTTGGGGTTATTTGGAGTAGTTGCACTTTTCCCCATAATTTCTTTTTGTGAGGTTATGGCCACCAAAGTCTTGCTCTCTGCTAAGGTCTGTTCAAGAAATGTCCACTTCTAGTGTCTACATCCTGGCTGAGGCACAGTTAAATGACTAAAGCCCTTCAAAAGCCAGGCATGTATCAGTGCCCCTACATAAAAGGGCATTGCTGAGCTCTTAACTCTCTGCACAGAGGTGCTGCTGATGAAAAGAAGCAAGAAAATGCTCAGAGAGCAGTTGGCTTCTAATTCTGCTCCAGTACTCCACCTGGGCAGGGCAGGGCTCTTTCCTGAGCTTTGAAATGCTCACAAAGCCCTCTGCTTTCCCTGAGAGGCCTAGCAGTTATGCCAGGAAGAAAGGAAAGGCTTCTCTTCATGGCTACCTTTTTGCTTTGGGCTAATCAGCCATTTTGGGCCTCCATTTTCTGATCTGTCAGCACTGTAGAAGTTCAATGGAAATCATTCCCCAGCCTGGAGACCAAGAGGGAAGCAAAGCTAAGTTACATTAATGCACAAACCAATCTTCCCTCAGTCTGTGGCAGCTTTCAGATTGCTTGCGAGTGTTCACGAGCTGCCCTGATCCAGTGTCACCAACACTGAGAACATGCTGTTGTACAATAAAGCTACATGACCACCTCAGAAGGAACACCAAACTATCACTCCCACCTCCAGTTTCAATCCCCCACTCCTACTGAAAGATTTAAGACAACAATGATTTTTGTTTAAAGAGATTGGAGCCTTGTTGCTGGCCTTAGGCTAGCATTTCTGGTGTCCTTCTAGTTGCATTTATTCATAGCCTCCAAATAGTTTACAAAGTATAACCTGTAATGCCTTTTTAATCAGGAAATGCTGTGCAGGTTCCAGGGCTGGTATGTACCCACTGCTGCTTAGCCTGCTTTTCCACTCCCAGTGTTGATAGTTTGGGAGAGGGAAGACAAAAGCTTTGAACTTGGGCTGAGGCATAGGAGCCCCGGAAGACCCCCAGAAGATCTCTGACCTGCTGGAGCACGATTTCATACACCGTGTTCCAGAGGCAGATGGAGGCAGCCTTGAATTCCTTGGGTAAAAGCACTGAACAAATATCGCCTTAGGCTCTGCACGTGAACAGAGACCCTGCCCTCTGCCCTAAGGCTTATTTATGGCCTAGAAGCAAAGCTACATTGCAGTTAGAGCCCTGGTCTTTGTCCTTCATCTCCAGACATAAGCTCCTTAACTGCTTTTCAGGAGAGCTCCCTCCCTAATCTGTTATTTTTAGATTAGCTATTTTTAAGAGATTGCTTGATGCTTACTTGTTGAGGTTTTGATGCTCACATTTCTCAGTACTGAATGCTCTGTTTTATTTGCAGTTACATTGCGCTAGTTTATGTGCTCCTGACTGGATCACAGACAGTTTGACCTAGGAGGCATGGAAACAGAGATCTATATTTTAAACAATAACAACAAAATTCATAAAAAAAAAGAAAAAAAAAAGAGCTCTAGTGACTCAGTCCCTGGCTCACATTACTCTGGGAACAGAACTGATTCCCTAGGGTGGAGACCTCTTTTCCAAAGGTGATGCAACCTGTGACTGCTGGCCTCTCAGCACTTTTTAAATCAGGGTGCAGTAGATAGAAATTGGCACGTGCCTCAGGGCTATATTACACTGAGATTCAGGCAGATATTCCTCTTGTACTTTCATCTGTAACTTCAGAATTTCAGCCTTTCCCCTTAAAAGTCGGGTGGGAGGGGAGCAGGGGGGCAGGGAGAACCCTTTATTCCCCCACAAAAAAATCCAGATTTCTGATGGAAATCTACCAACTGCAGTGATCTGCTGGACCAGCATCACCAGTTCACAGCACCAGCCATCTCCTCTCACCATGACACAAGCCAGTCGTGCTGATTTTCTTTCCTGTCCCCACTGCCAGTTTCTCATTGCCCCCAACTCGGATGGCCCTAGAAGGCCCTGCAGGGGGTTCCCCAGCTCCACACAGCCTCACCCCTGCATGGGCACCTTTTCTGCACCCTGGCCAAGCTCACACAGGAAAGGCTTGTATACAGTGTGGCTAACTGCAGTGCTCAGTTCCCAGCCTGAGGAATTTCTGCATCCCTTCTTTGTACAAAAAAGGAAACAGAAGTGTGCCCAGACATGGATACCATTGTGGTTTTCTTAAGGGGTTATCTGACTGAGACTGAAGGAGCTTGTCATCCTTCATTTGCCCCAGGAGGGCACCTCAAGTGCTACGTAGAACAGGCTTAAATGTTGTTTTGCTGAAGGTTTCCATTAGCTGTCACCAAGTTCTTGATCCCAAGACAGCAACAGACGTGATGTTACCCGATGTTAACGTTACCACTTTTTTTTGCCCCATTCTTGGAGGAAAAAGTGTCAGACACATGAGCAGTCTGAAACCTGAGAAGGTTGAGCTGGCTGTGGCTCCCTGCTTCAGTCACATCTTTGAACAAGGAGACGGCAGCTCCAGGACCTGGCAAACCACAGCTCCTCCCCAATAATAAACAGAGGGTGTTTTTGTTCAGAGGCATTGAAACAACTGGGAGATAAGATACATCTGTCTGCTACTCAGCTACCTGAGCAAAGAAAATCCCTGTGTGTTCATAAAATACTGTCTTGGCTTGTTGTTACCAGTCCACAAGTCTTTTTCTCCTAATGGAGACAACAGTGCGGGATCCCAAGGACTCAGATTCACACAAATGTCCTTTCTAGGTGAAGACAGCAGCCTTCTGCTTCTTCTGCATCATAGTTATACCTAGAAGTTACACAGAGACCAAACCACACTTCCAGTCACTGCCTCTGCTCTACAAGGCTTCCATACCCCAACCAAAAGGTTTAAGTCAAATGTTTCCAAGTCTCTTGATGATTGAATTGAAAAGAAATGTTGAAGTTTTGGTTTCAGACATTTTGGAGGAAAGTTTGCAGCTTTTTAATTAACTGTTAGAGTACAGGAACTTCTTTATATAATTCATATATATAGAACCTGACAAAGATAAGTTTAGCAGCTTTTTGCTAATCATCTCAAGGAAAAACTGTATACAGCAGGGTTTCTGATGCATGATCACAACATCAGTAATGAATCTGTAAGAAAAACACTATTCTCCAACTACGTTAAAGAGAAAACCAAAAAGGCTTGGTTATATCCTAGAAGCTCCAGCTAGTCCTGCTCTTCTTATGCAGGTTATTCAGGTCTTCGAATCAGAGGACAGGTGCTGCTCATTGCAATTTTTGCTGCAGCTCTGGAAGATTCAAGCCATGAGTTTATTGCCAATAGCAGCACCATACAGGCTAGCAAGCCAAGAGGTTTATAATGTATTTTTGAAGGCCAACAAGGAAGTAACCAGTAACTTCATCGACTGAAATAACAAGGAAGTAACCAGTAACTTCAGAGACTGAAATAACTGCCGAAACTTGTATCTAAACTGAGCACAGGGTTTTCCTACTTTTAATGCAAAAAGCAAGGGCTGAAACTGTTTCTTTACACCATACGCTTTTACTTTTGTATTGTGATTTCTTCTTACTAGAGCTAATGTACTTTTCTTTCAGCATTTACCCTAGAGTGAGAAGTACACGATTGCTTCTTCAGCTGGAGTTTCAATATGCACACGGCAGCTCAAGTCACTTAAAGCTGGGAGAGGTCGACCAGTTCCTACTTTGGCCACATGAAACTGTGACTTTCTTTCCAGAGTCATAATGCTGTTGAGAAAGCAAGCTGGCTCCTCACCCAAGTGCTTACTAAGTAATGCCTACTATGGCGAAACTGTCACAGCCAAACCATAGCTGAGAAGTGTCAACCAGGTAATTTTACTTCCAACTGACCTTTAAAATCTGAAATTAGAGCACTGTCACTGAGTCTAAGGAACAGCCTCTCTCTGGAACTGCCACTCCACCTACCAGTACTGTATTGTCATAAACTGGTAATTTTAGGGAGCCAGGACTGTCCAGTTGGTGGGTGCCACATGGGGACATAGGGGCCGGGCACCACAACTGGATCTCCACAGAGCTGTAATTCCCATGATTCATTATTTAATTGCAACTCACCATCAGGGGAACCTTGAATTACTAAATACCAGCTTCCCACAGATTGCAAAGAAATCTTTGTCATTGGAGAACATGGCATGTTTTACTTTACAGAAATTAAAACAGCTACATAATTCTTGCAAGAACATTGCTCTGGCAGTTCATACACCCTCCCTTCCTCCATCTCCCCCTCCCTTCCAGTCTTCATCCACCAATTTTTCAGGAAGAGGATAACATTGGCAAAGTAGATTTTGTTTCCCTTACAATAACGTCATTCTTTTAGAAAATCCCTTCATTTTTTTTTGATAAATTAAGAAAATATTTAGAGACTTAGGGTAACAGAAATGCAAAGCCATAGCAACAAAGGCTGGGGTTGGGGGTGAGAAATTTGTTATAATAAAAGTACTGATGCAGGCTTTTGCATTTACATGGAAGGAATTCCACCTTCCACTTCCTTCATAAACATCATGTCTCATGATGCTTCTCTCCCACTCTTAGACTCTGCGTTGGCATTTGCTTAGTGGTTCCCTGGCACTAATACAAGTTTCCATAGCAAAGGATGTTAAATACGACTAATAATAAACTCGAGGAACTGCTGAGGACTGAAAGGCAACTAAACCAGACATGAAGCAGCACAAAAATGCAAAATATCCTTGGAATATCCCTGCTGGAAACTCCCTGTTAGCATTGAGAGATGGTGGGAAAAATATTCCCTTTAAAAATCCTGCTCTAAGTAGAGCATCCAGAAGTCTGTGAGCCACGGTTAAAAAAGCCAGACTAGATCTGAAGTTCGAAACTGTGACTGGATCAGAAAAGATGCTCTATATCTACATAAATATAAAATCCATCTAATATCTGTGAAAACTTAAGATAATGGGATAAAATTTAAAAATCCATGAGACCTTCCCTGCAAAGCTTTAAGCGGAGCACTGAAACCATTGGCCATCAGAGCTCAAGCTGGCATCAGCTGGCATGATTCATGAGCTTCAGTATAAAGAAGGCCTCAGAAACAAATGAAAGCTCTATTTACAACTCTTAATGCTCCTTAAAAGGGCTTCTGTGTAGGAGACCCCCATCTGTATTAGCAGGAGAGCATCACTCAAGGCAAAGCTTAACCCTAATGGCAGCAAAAAGTAGGTATTCCTTCCACAGGGAGATAACACAAGTGATGTCTCCTTGAGTGCCCAAGTGATCTTCCATCAAAACTGGCAAGGGGATCAAAAAATAATATTTTACTTGTAATTTTTTTTAAACAAGTAGCAGGTCTAATTCTTCTTAATATGTGAGATCTCCCACCACTGAGAGCTACTGTGACATTTATAGAGGTGTCTATAGCTCCCCTCCACTTGTATTTCAGTACCAGGGTTGGTGCTTGTCTCTGTGCCATTTATGCTTAGCACAGGAGGGAAATTTGTGTCATAAGGAGTTAAAGGTCTAAAGAGACCATAGGGATGGTCTCAGTTGAAGAAGCATCCCACTTTTAAACAGGGGCAGTGATAACAAGAGATGCTGGGCAGAGGTCGGTACTCTCACATTTGTCTCTAGCAGCTCCAGCATCAGGTCCAAGCACATGATTATATGAGGTTGCTGCTTTCATGGCTGCATCTCAGCCCCCTCCACCATGGTCCCTTGGCTGTTGGGTGCCATTTCACAGCTGGATGCCACCAAAGTCAGCAGCTTCATCCTGTTCCTTGCACCCACTACAGTGTTCCCCAAACCCCTTGGTTGAGCCAATTCAGGGGGCAGGACCACAAGTCTGACTTTTCTCCCCCCACAATAGTTAAGTATTATGCCAGCTACACCATCTCATGGCACTAGAGCTCTAGAGGTGGCACACAGGGGTAGAGGGGCTGCACAACCAGTTTTGAGGGAAGAAGCCATTCGGTACTGGCAAACCATTTGATCAACTTCAGCAGCAACTGCAGGATGTCACCCTTCAGCATAGCAATGATGTCACTAAACACCAGCAGAGTGCTCTTGCTGGGCCATTTCTGATGAGCAAACCCCCAGGGGCTAAGGCCCTGCACTTCTGCTTATACCCCGTAGTCCTGCCTACACTCTGCACTTACTGTGGCTCAGGATATCCACGTTACATGGCCTGCAGGACAGTGGATCATAAACACTGCTGAAGGCACAAAAAAAACCCCAAACCCAAACCAAACACTTTGGGTTCGACTGCAACAGCCAAGTCTTTGAGAGATGGGTTGCTGAACTATCACAGTCCGGAGCTCTAGGGAGGTTCTCCTCCCCCTGCGCCCTGTAATACTGTATCCACCTGGAATACAGTTTTGGGCTCCCCAGTTTAAGAGAGACAAGAATCTACTGGAGAGAGTCCAATGGAGAGCTACAAGGTTTTTTAAGGGACTTGAGCATCTCCCCTGTAAAGAAAGACTGTGAGAACTGGAGCTGTTTAGTTGAGAGGAGATGACCAAGAGGGGATCTTAACTAATGTCTATAAATATCTGAGGAGTGGGTGTCAAATGGAAGGAGCTACTGTCTTTTCTGTAGTGCACAGTAATAAATAGGACAAGGAATAATGGGTATAAACTTGAGCATAGAAGGTTTCACTTCAACATGAGGAGAAACTTCTTTACTGTGAGGGTGACAGAGCACTAGAACTGGCTGCCCAGAGAAGTTGTGGAGTTTCCTGCTCTGGAGACTTTCAAAATCTGCCTGGATGAGTTCCTCTGTGGCCTGCCCTGGGTGATCCTGCTTTGGAAGGGGGGTTGGACTCTATGTTCTCTAGAGGTCCCTTCCAACACCTAACATTGTATGATTCTACGAAAGCCTAGAGCAGGGAACAGAGTGCAGCCAACTCTGCCTCTTCTGCCCTAAAATGGCCAGAAACTGCATGCTGAAGTGGCACAGACAGGTCCAGACTAGGGCAACCTGCCCCTAGTGACAGGCAGTGATGCCTGCTCCAGAAGATACACAGCTACATTGAGCCAAGAAGTGAGCAAAGAATGGACTTCCATAGTCCAAAAGCTGTAGCCAGCAAATCCCTTGCACTGAAGGCTGTGAATTGATCCCAATAGCTGTCAAAATTTGCCCTTCTCACCTGCGGTATGATCAGAAGGACAAAAATTCACCATGCAGATACTGCTCCATGTTCCTGTCATCTAACACTCTCTCAGCAGGAAAAACATTACCTCATTCAAGACAAGCATGAATATTAATTAATTAATGTGAGACTTTTTAGTGCTAATGGTACATTTAGGTGCCCCTGAATTAAGTGAAGTGCAAGGGATTTTTACATTAGCCGTAATAACAGTTACCCATTCAGTTCCCGTGGGTAACTACAAGATGCAGGATTCATCTGAATATTCCCCTTGAAAATACATTTTTGCGTTGTGTAAGCTTTTAAAACTACAGATGAGGTCCCATCTTTGTAAAACCAAGGACCAGCATACAACTGCTTCCCAGTAACACATGCTGATTCTGCAGTGCTCCAATTCCTTCCTCAAAGGCCTAACACACTTTAAATTAAGCTACAACTCTCCCCCCTCCCAACCCACCCCATGAAAAAAACAAAAGAAAACAGAACAAACAACAAAACAAACAGTAAAATGACATGTTGTTTACATGTCTTGCCCATTAAGCTTTTAGGTTGTACATGCTCTTATTTCACACATGACTCAAGACAGTCATTTTACCTTCCTGCCAAGAAACAACTGGCCACTGATTCATTAGACTGAATGCCAAAGAGACTAGCAATCTGGAATGATATAATGTAATAGCTATTTCTTAAAATGCATTTAAACCCAACTCTTTTGGACAAAGTTAAGCCTGGAATAGGCTCTACATAACGTGCTGCATACCTCTGGGGATGGTATTCCATTTCTGGAGGCAGTGTACCTTCTGAATTACTGCAGTCATTAGCCTTGACCAGCTATAGAAGTTAATAATGTCACATGTTGCCATAAACTTTAAGCAGGTATACGTGCATAGGTACCGGACAGACCTGGATAAGATATGGACAGAGAGGGTAAGAGTCCTATGATTGGTTTTAATCAACACTTGGACTTTCACACTGACCACAGTGTTCTTTAGCTCTTTCCCCCACTTCCCTCCATGAGATCATAAGAAGTAGAGCAAATATCTTGTCTGCCTGCTCATAGCTGTAGTGCATCTCATGCTAGAAAGGGTGTTTTCAGAGCACAGACCTCTCCTTGCAGCTGACCCATGTCTAGAGAAAGGCCAAAGGAGTTGGTTGCTGGTGGAACAGCATGCCAGCTACCTGGGAGCCAGCTGGTATCTGCTGCCTTTTGGGTTCTTCCTTCTTCCCACTACATGGGCTTGGCAGACTTGGCAGTCACAAATCCACAAGCTCCACCCTAGATCTTTGTGCAGCACATGCCAACAGGCAAGATTGTTATCCTATGAGAATTCTGTTGGAAGGGACCTCTGGAAGTCTCTATTCCACCTTGCGCTCAGAAGAGGATGATTGCCAGTACTAAATCAGGTCAGCTGTAGCTTTGTCTAGCAGATACTTGAACCCTTTCCAAGAGTGGAGGCTCCCCCAAACCCTCTGGTGATCTGTCCCAGGGATGAACACCTTCCTCCTGAGGAAGCTTTTCCCCAGCATCTAACCTGAACCTCCCAAGCCACAATTTGTGGCCTTTTCTTCTCCTTACACGACCTGTCACCAGCAAGAAGAGTTTCATTCTGTCACATTTTAAACAGCCTTTCAGGAGATTAGAAGATACTACTACATTGCCCTTTTGCTTCCTGGTCATGCCAAGACTTTGTTGCTGGCACTAACAATGGAACATTCCTCACAAAGGAAGTCACCAACAACATCCTGCTGGATGCTTCTGAGCAATTGGCACCTCTCAGCTGGAGTTGCCAATATTTGCAAACAAGCCAGGTAGCATCGAGGCAAATGGGTGTATGTAGACAGAGCCAAGCAATCACGTGCCTTGAGTCAGGGTGCCAAGGCCAAGATCCTCTGCCAGGAATCTCTTAGCAGCTGCCTATTCAGTTCCCCGGCATCCCTCAGGGAGGGGAGGGGTGCGAGATAGTATTTCTTTGAGCCAAGAGGTTCATCAAGAATCACCATATGAAGAAAAAAACAAACCTGTAATAAAGACAAGAAGCATCACTGAAGGATTTTTCTTTTGAGAACCAGATTAGCTCAGCCGTATTCACAGAAGTGTTGTGCAAGGACACGCTGAAAGAGACTGCTGTGGAGCTAAGCTCAAATCATAGGGTAAAGGTCCAGTGTTCAGGAAGCGCTTGTGGAAGAAGTGAGAAGAGTGTTTGTTGCTCTCCACATGGACAAGGACACCACTATTCAATACTGCCCACTTTTAGTGGCAGAACTCATGGGGTACCCTTCTTGAGAGAGGAGGAGGAATGTGCAAGGCAGGCAGGAGCAAAGAGAAGAGATGGAATGGGCAAGGTAGGACATAAACAGCCCCATGGAGAAGAGGTCTCAGCAGCATGCCCACCTACCTGGTAGGTGAGAGGTGTCTTGTTCTGAGGGTGGTTGACACAGCAAAATCTTCCTCAAAAAGTGAATGTGCCCATCAAGACCACATCCTGCTTCCCTTAGGACAGACACGTCACCTCCTCTGAGGGCAACCAACAGCTAACATAACAACTTGTGTTTTAGACGTGGCCAGGGCATGTTGTCCCCCATGACTTCTAATCTTGCTTAGTGGGCACAGCCTTGAGGAGGCAGGATCAGCTAGGCACTACAAAAGGCCAGGCCATCTTCTCCACTGCCTCCAGAGGCCAGGAAGAAGGAACAGATGGAAATCAAGCATGCCCAAGAGACACAAGACAGGGGTCTTGCAGCACAACAGAGTGCAGGCTGGAAGCCGCTCACACCAAGCCTCCCACAAGTACACAGCACAACTTTAGTCTTCAGTCACTCTCCAGTGCAGAAGGGTGAAGGGGACCAGAAGGAGGCAGCAGGAACATCTCAATTCAGGAAAGAAATGGAGGAAAACTAGATAAAATAGCAGAATATTCAGTACAGCAGTGGGAAAGGAAACAGCAGCAATATTTAAAATAAAGGTATAATAGGTAACAGTGTGTGCAGCCTACCTTCCCTACTACCCAGGATTCAGCACCTTAGTCCTTTAGGATCTCTGAAAGCTTTTGATCCCTTACTCCAGGCAAAATCCCAGCAGCAAGAAGCTAAAACCTTCCCCAAGCCCACCACTATTTACAAACACAGACCAACTCCTTAAGAGAGCTAAGTGGCTCTCCCATCTCTTGTAGGAACCTGCCTCCCCTACCCAAATCAGGTGCTCAAGGAAGGGCCACAATTTATTAACCCTTTCCAGCCTTGGTGTTCTTTGAATGCCAACCTGACAACAACCTTTATTTACACATTCCTGAAGAAAAAAGATATATTTGGCATATCCTTAACAAAAAGCGGTTTTAATAGGATTCAGAAAGGTCTAAACATACTCCCCACCCAGGACTGGGCTGTATTTGAGGGAGAATTTGGATCCTGAGGGTGTGTAATTTCTGCCTCTCAGGAAGTAGTTGCCTCAGGCTTACAACAAAACACCAGGCAGTGATTTGCAGAGCAAAAATTTTGTGTATTTATTTGTGAAGTGACCTAGAAAAGACAGTGAGACTCCAGTAGTAGAGTGTACAAGCCACCACTTATCTATGGAGTGACCTAAACAAGGATGTGATGTTCAGCTGCCAGATAATAGTTTGCTTCAGGGATTCAGCGATCTGCAGTGATTCAAACAAAGCTGGTTGCCTGGTGAGTCAATGTTTCACAAAATCTGCTTCCAGGATCTGCCTCTCAACCACCTTCACAAAGCTGTTTCTGAAAAGGAAGAGATTCTTACAGAACTATAGTGACCTGATACACTAATTTTGAAATTATGTCTTTCTATGCCCTTACAACTGTGATAATCCTAACTGCGATTTGCTGGCTGAAAGGAAGATGGTGTAATGCTGAAGAAAGTGCAAAGGATGGGATGGTTTGACTCTGCACTACTGTGACCTTGGCAAAGTCATTTCATGTCCTTCTGCCAGAATCCTGCTTGTGAAATAGGAATGAAAACTTCCCTTCTTCCACAGTGCAGTTATTCTCACTGTTCAGATGACCAGCTTTTCAAGACAGGGACAGTGCCAGGCAAAACACAACCCATGAAGAACAGTAAGGCAATAATCAGTGTCCTGCATCCATCAACGCCAGTTTGCAGAAGTAATTTGGTGGTTATAAATAGTTGTGGGTTCAAGGCAAGAATCACAAAGGGCCATGCTTTTCAAAGGAGAAATCTACTTTTATATGAAGAATTTACTAATCATGAGTAACATAAATCATCCTTTTCCAGACAAGAAGATTAAATAAAATCCTGAAGTGTCTTATTTTCAGTAATGGGAAAATAAAGCAAAAAGTTTTTAATCTGAAATACATATGATTAAAACGGATCTGGGAAAAACAAAAGGAAGAAACCCAGATATAGTTATGGTCTCATTAAAGAGATAATGAGGTGTCATCAAGATATTTCTGTAAACCTAGCACATTTTCCACAAGGTGCAAAATACTGTCCCCCAGGAGTAGAGCCCTTACAGGTAGCACTGAGCAAAGGTATCTAGCTCAGCTCCCATGTGCTGGGCACGGGCTCGGTCCCACTACACCATTCAGCCAGACTGGTGCTACTCAGATCTTCCTCCTAGCTAAGCAGCAAAGCCCATATCACACTCATCACATGCCCTGAGCTCATCCATAAACCAGGTGCTCGGTTTGAGCAAGAAGGGCTTTTTTCTCTTCTCACTCAGGTGTCTTCACGAAGAAGGAATTATGTTTGCTTTGGAAATTACTTCCTTATTTCTTGTGTGTTCACTAATTTCTTCTAGGTTGCTAATTTATGTGCTGTGGATCACATGGGAGGACTCATTCTATGACCGGTAATATGGATGCTAAAAGATCCATAATTGGTTGATGTTAACTTCCCCTCAATTTCCACTTAAGAAACACTTTAAACGAGGTCAGAGAATTAATTAACTTCTGTATGAAATCCCTCCTCAGCCCATCCTGCCTCCCATTGGCTAGTTAATTAAAGTCAGCACCAATATTAGGCTGCTACTTTGAAAAAAAAAATAAAAAAGCTAGCAATTATCCTTTGGAGGAATAAATTAATTGTGGGTTAGTATGTCTTAATGCTCAACTGCTCTTCTGCTGTAGCTAGAAGACAGAATCCTCTCCGTCCAGCTTGGGTTTCCTGAAGGTAACTGGGTCACAGGAACATATGCCTTGGCTTCACCCTTTTCTGTATTTCAGCTTGACAAATCATTGTTGAAGTTAATCTCCTTAAAAGAGAGGCTAGTTTCTTCCAGCTTTTGTGTTGGAAACTGGCTCCCTGAGCACCTTACATGGACATAGCTGACCCTGGAAAAGTTTGAATTCATGCTTGCAATGAGCTGGGTTTTGTGCTCATGGAGCAGTAGGGGTGATTTATCTAACCTTACTTGAATTGCCAACAGTATAGGCTCCTGGGTCTAAGGAAGCTGAGCAGATTTTTCCATCAATGAAGGGCAACGAGCATGTCTGACCTGCTGCTTATCACATCCTAAGGGAAAGACCTTAACAATTTAGAATAACCCTGTTCTAGAAATCCTTTTTTCTTCCCTTGATGAGGAGGGGAGGGTAAAAGATGTGCTTGGCTGTAGACAGATATTATGTGTAGTGGAATATAGGACACATACCCTTAGAAGCATCCCTTTCATCTTGGGTAAAATGATGTTTGTGCTCTGTGCTGTCCCTGGGAGAAGCATGGCAAGATCACTGTCTGCCTGAGGGTCTTTTTGCCTGTGACATGTAAAATGTCTATGTGACTTCAGGAAACTGAGTTGATATTCTTGGTCAAGGAAACAGTCATGGCTTCCCTGAATACACAAAAAGACAATTTATAGTTTGTGGCTTGAATTACACTGACTAGTGTCTGGCAGTTCCAATTCTTCTCCTGAAGTTGGCCAGTCTAGCTGCCACTCCTTCCTTGCTCTGCCAGGATGAGAAGAAAATAAGCTGGCATCTGTTTCCCAGTGACAGAAAGACCATGCTTTTTGAAGTCACCCATCATGATAAGAAAATCTATTTATAAATATAGATGTTTGTGTTTCCTATTGTGGGAACACAAAAAAAACCCTATTGTTGCTGAGGTTATATCTGTGGGCTTCAATTTGGCATCTGAAACCTTTTCACAGCTTTGAAAAATTCTAAGAAAATACAAGATCTTATCACAACTGTATAGATGTCAACTGCCTGCAGCTAACTCCAAAAAAGGTGTAGATAGACAACAAAAGCAAACAAAGGGTTTGGGGTTTGTTGGTTTTGTCTCGTTCCACCCCTGTGTAAATTTTAGCCACTTCAGTCTCTGTGTTCATCTATCTCCTTCCTCATTGTGTATATCTGATAACGATCCCAGGTAACCACCTACAAAAATAACCAAATGAGATTGCTTCCTGGGAAAAAATGTCTGCTGCAGCTGTAGTTTCTTTCAGTTTGAGAATTGTGCAGGCCACTCTGGGAACTCTATCAGAAAACTTCCAACAACACAGCCCCATGGCAAAGCTTGTATAGGGCACCATACATTTTTGATGCTGGTTCTGATCCATGTTAGAAGCAGAGGTTTTGCCAGTGAGCTCAACAGGAATAGGGCTGAGGTTTTGATGAAAAACAAGAATTGTTTAATTCACCATGAGATTTTGAGCATTCCTCAAGGTGGTCTTTCTTAAGTTTGCAGTCTTTCACCAGCATTCCGGTTTGGGGAAAGAGGAGGTTATGATATTTTGTTAAAAACTCTAAATCGTTGTTACCCGGCAGACAAGATTTCAGACATTTTCTTGATCTGCTTTCAGAAGCCAAGACATAGTTTCTCATGAGGACTGATAGCCACCCACTGCAGGCTCCTCTTCAGGTGTGCCTCAGATTCCTATCACTTGCAAGTATTATCACACCAAGTTAACGCCCACTGGACCTTGGTGGTGTTGATTTAGCAATTTCTATGCAGCAATACTTAAGCAAGAATCTGCTTCCTGTTTTGGGATGGGTCTGTGCCACTCTACTGGCAAAAAAAAAAAAAGATGATGACTAGTTCTTTGAAAGTGTGACCATAAAATGTCACTTATTTCCTGACTGGTAAATTTAAAAGGTGAAAAAGCTATTTTGTGCTTTAGATGGATGAGGAAGAACTGAAGAGATCAGACAAGATAACTGCCAAGGTAGTAAACTTGGAAATACCATGGCAAGCAGGTAGGCTGACCTGGGGAATAAAAGGACAGATATATTAGAGGTTCTCCCCTAGCTGGCCATCAACAGTTTCTCTGCAGCTGAAAGAATTTGTCTGTGTCGCACCAGAAAACTCCTGGCATTTGAAGGTGTGCATTTTGTGCTGACAATACACTTGAGTCCTAGAATCAAGCACCATTTTCTCAGTTCTTCACATGTACCTGTTACTGGCAGTACTCAAAGGAATACGCCTTTGTGCAGCAGCTCTGGGACTGATCTCCACAAATTTGCAATCAAGTCTACATTTTTGTCCTTGCTAAGCCTTTCCCTCTGGTAACTGAAGTCCTAATGCTAACATCATTCTTCCTTCTTCCTCCTCATGCTCTCTACAGACAATTGTGGGCAGTTTTGATGACTGTATAAATACAGTCTCCTTAAGCAAAGAGAAGATTTTATTTATAAATCATATTTCAAAAGAGCAGTCCCTTAGGAAAATCTGTGGCATTGCTGCAGAGCAGAGATCCACTTGAGGTGAAATAGTGCTCTGTACTGGGAGTTAAACCCACCTGGGTAGTGCTGTGTCTTCAGAGAGGATGTCTTTCGGTCTCTACAAAACAATGGAGACACCCATCTGCCTGCCTGTCACACCATTGGAGACATCACTGCCTTCGACTCATATCCTGCTTGCTTTTCTTAAGTCCACAGAGCGCAGTGGCTAGAACTCTGCTCTTCAGTGCTGGCCCAACACAGCTGGACCCACAGAGCCCAAGTGCTGGATTCAAGTCTGAGATTTCTAGGAGAGGTCTACTGAGATTTACTGAGCTTTCTGGGGTCTAAAAGCTGCCTCAGTTGCCGTGTCAGCTTTCCTTTTACCTTTCAACATTTGTGTACTTTGAGAAGCAGGTTGTTTTGTCTACATCCTTGTTCTGGAGGAGCAGAGGCAAGTGGCCTGACGGTGAGGTGAAAAGAGTAAAAATACAAGGAGGAGAATGAAACGACTATTAAAGTCCATTAAAGTACACTCCTTTATGGTGCCATCACAGCAAACAATATGTGTGTTTAATATTGAGAGGAAGGGACACAATGTGCACTTTTGTTCATCCTTATAGTGGTATTGAGTGTATGTGCTGTGGTGCAGCTCTGGAACTTAAAATGATCTCATCTTGCTCTTGGATCAAAAGCAGATCACATTCTCCTGGTGAATTGGACATTTAATTTGAATTTGTCTATTGAGGAAAAGTGTGATATGGAATCTGAGACATTCCTCTCATCTTGGGTGAGGTTGGCTCCCAGTGAGGTTTGTAGCACTTTACAGTTACAATGGATATCCTGCAGGGAAGAGAAGAATGAAATGGGCAGCGTGATGCTGAGGTGACAAAGCTGAAGGCTTTGTCCCCAGTGTGTGTACACGGCGCTCAAGAGAAGGCTTTGTATTTTGCTGTTGGAGCAGGTCACACTTGGTTCCTGCTGAGCAAGCCTGATGCAGTTAGGACACTTTATCTGAAGCCAGTGATAGAAAAGCACTCTAACCCTCAGCGTTCAATTGTTTTGCAAACCCCAGCATCAAAGGAATATATTAGCCTGACACTTTTGAACCTTACCCTGGCATTATGCATGTGACACCAGCCTTCTGCAATATTGGTCAAATAATTTGAAACTGATGATGGAAAAGCTGAAACTTCAACCCTTAAATTGCTTCCTGGGAAAAGGTTCAGAAGGTGCTTTTCTGGGCCAGGCTTTCTAGCAGGTGAGTTATTCACCCATGGCAGGAGTCCCCCAGAGAAGAGGAGTGCAGGACTCAAGACAGCACTCCTCCCCAGAAAACATGGAAAAGCAAACAAACGGTTCTGTGTTTTGTTGTCTCACATCATTGCTCTTCCCCCTTTCCAATACAGTGCCAACCTTGCTTGAGGTATAAGGAAGGGAGGGTGCCTGTGGATAAACAACAACACCTCTGTGTGAACAAACAGGGGCCATGGGGTGATGTGTAATCCCTCTGGAAATTGCTTCTGCTTAGGAATGAAGGTCCTGGCTTCAGCAAAACACTAGAAACATGCTACATTTGAAGCGCATAAGCACTTATAATGGCCTTGTAGGTTCTGCTGACCTGGGAAGAGGACAGGATCCTTTCCCCCATGATAGTTGTGCATACCATCTCCATGATGTTCCCAACTCTTGTCCTCCAGGAAAGAGGCATTCAATGGGGAAGACGATACCAGTTCTCAGAGGAGAGACCTCAATATTAAAGCCTAAAGTATACTGCAGTCAACACCAGGCCACTGATGGATACACATGCTGGATTAGGCCTTTAGCAAATAACTAATTACTTCTTGAGTAGGAGACAGCTTACTGGAGTACTTGGAGAGGACTTACACATATGCTTTCCCATCAATAATGTATTCATATGAATAATCCTCCATTGTGCAAACAGTCTTGTTGAATACAAGAATTACAATACCACTAAGAGCTGGAGGATGAAGCTCTGAGATATGATGCAGAGTAAACAGAGTATGATATTACAGCTATTAATGTTTAGATATACGCAGATAATGGTTGGGATGGCCGTGCGTCACAAGGCTTTACTGCTTCCTGGGCTTATGAGCAAAACTATTCTCAATGCAAAGCCATGGTTCTATTTCTAAGTACAGCTACTGCCCAGTAAGTTATGGCTGACATTGTAACCTATCTGTGACCAGGCCAATAAAGGTGACAATATCACTCAGGGCATGAACTTTGGGCAGGAGCTCACCGTTATTCTGTGCAAGTCACTCTCCCTGCTATCTTCTCAGCTAGGGCCAATTTTGCTTTTTATTTTTTAACATGCTGAATTTCTTTTGCTCAATTCCCTAAGAAAATAGAGGTTTACATGGCTAGGCTGTGTGTTTATATTTTCCTGCTTGTACATTCTGAATCCATCCACTGGCTTTGGACTATATTGATAAAGGGGGATCTGCACTGGGAGTCTCACAGAAGATGTTCTATTCGAGGAGTTAGTGACCATAAGCAGTCCATGTCTGCCCTACCAGCATCATATGCAGGGACTGAACAGACCATCCATTAGCAAGTGTAGCTGCTGCAGTGGAATCTGCTGGAGTCCTCAGTGTCAGCCTGTGCCCTGTGCTGCTAAGTGTTATGACAGAGGTAATAGTCCAGGCTGTCAGGAGAAGATACCTGGTTTTGTTTGTCACACAAACTAAAAGGCACCGTGGCATGGGAGAGAGGCAGAGCCTCTCCACAGACAGGATCTGCACAGTGGGCCATGGGAGTATCTATATGGGGTCTGTCCCATGCCGTTTGCAAGACAGATTCTCAGCATCTGAAGATTTACTTGCTATCTGTATTCCTATTTTCACTCTATTGTATTAAAATAGATATTTTATTATGCCTCTTGTTGGGATTTTCTTACTGAGATCTGGAAAAAAGCCCTTTATCATCTTGCCCTCTTACCCTCCCAGTGGCACAGAACAGGATCTTAATGTCCTAGGACATGAGGTGCACAGTCAGGACAGGAGAAGCACAGCTCACGTGCTGCCACCGAGGGAAAGCCAGCAGCACAAAACTAGTCTTTAAAACACTCAGATGGGAAAGAGATGTTGGTAGTCAGACTTCTGTGGCTCCACAGACTGTAATATTTAATTTTACAACCCACTCCCCCTTTTTTTTTTTGTGTTTTAACTCAGTTAAGAAATATAAAAACATCTCTGAGCTGGGCAGTCATTTCATGCAACTGCCTGAGTTGGAAAAACAAGATACCATTGTTTTGTTTCTGTAATAGTTTGCAAAATGCTTTCCTTACGGAAACAAAAAGGATTTTCTGAGTATGAATTTTTGCAGAAACATCTACTGTGTGTGAAATATTTGACAAAACAAACCATAATTCTTTATTTAGATTAGAAAATATTGAAGGTTCAAAGCATGTTGCAAAACAGAATAAACAGAAATAAACAGGAAATAAGTGACTGAGTAGCCCCAACACATTAAGGTCAGTTTCCCTTGCTTTGGATTTAAACTGTATCCTTTCCCATTGTGTACTTTTTTCCAGGAAGTTTCCTCTCTTTTTTTTTTTTTTTTTTTTTTTTTTGACTGCTGACTTTCCTGTCCCACTTTAATTGAATAAATCCCTTCTGGCCTTTAGACAGTGTGAAAAGATACACTTTTATCTCTACTCTGCAGCTGGAGGCAATGATCCCTATGCACAAGTCACAAATGCTGTTTCAGAATATGTCACACCCTGGCTCATTTACTATATTTTCAGTTACTTTGATTTAATTCAGTCTCACCTTTGGCTTTGTTTGGGATCCTTTGCAAAAGATCTATGGAATAAAGGAATTTGAAAGCTAACATAACAGTTTGTTGAGGTAAGGAAGTCCCCTTGTCTCAGTACTCCATTTGAAAATCGTCCAGTAATTCTATCCCTGGGTAGAAAGAAAGGGATTTTGCAGGTGCCTTTTAACACCTATTCCTTAAAGACTCCTCATTTCAGTCAGCATCTAAAAACCTTTGTAGATTTTGACTGCATGTACACAGTCCTGGGACCTGGCCCAAAAAGAGAAACCCACTGAAAGATCACACTTGTTTATGTTGTTTGATTCTCAACATTAATTAATCTAAGATATCTTATGGGGGCCTTTCAGTACAAGGAGAGAGACTTTTTACAAGGGCCTGTGGTGACAGGACAAGGGGTAATGGTTTTAAAGTGAAAGAGAGTTGACTTAGAGTAGACATAAAGAAGAAGTTCTTTATGATGAAGGTGGTGAGGCATAGGAACAGGTTGCCCAGATAAGTTGTGGATGCTTTATCCCTGGAATTATTCAAGGTCAGGTTGGCTGGGGTTTTGAGCAACCTGACTAGACATCTTCAGAGGTCCTTTCCAACCCAAACCATTCTTTGATTCTATGTTCTTTAAAGCTCCCTTACAACCCAAACCATTTTATGATTCTGTGATTCTAATTCCACTGGCCAAAGGTGAATCTTGAATCTCCAAAAAGTCTTTTGAGTGTCATATGATCCCTTAATAAAGTTCATGTTCTGAACCCCCAGGATACTAGAACTCTGTTTTGTTTGAATAATGTTAAAAAGTGTTTTGATTTTTAAGGGGTATATCTATTTATGGAGCAATACTTTGAAGGGAAGCAGCAGAATAATTATATGTCTACCTTGTTCTGTGAGAGAGTGGGAAACACCACAGGCTTGCCATCAGTACTAGAAGAGATAATTTCTGTGCTCTCACATTACTCTTCATGCTAAGACATTTATTTCTTATTCATAAAAACATGAAAGTTTTGTAGTACAACGTATAACCAGCCATAATTCAACACCAGCTGATTTTAAAGGCAAATACTCTGCCACTGTGTAAGTAGGTGGGTGCTGTTCATGAAGCAGCCTCTCTGCAATACAGTCTCATCTGAAGACAACCGTTAACAGAGTTGGTAGGAGCCTCAGACCACCTCCCTGCCAATCAGTAGGATTTTTGCAGCCCAGAGAAATGCAAGGTGTAACAAAAGATGTTTTCTGCCCCAATGGTCTTCTAGACTAACTCCTACAGCTTAATTCTTCAAGTGTCTGATGGTCACACCTCAAAGTAGTGCCCCATTTCCTGACAGTAACACCCCATGGAATGTGCTTGCTGTGTTTTGTTCTGTGCTGGCCTGGGTTCAGGATGGCCAAACTCAGCCTGGGACTGCAGCACAGCTCCTCCTCACTGGGAGTCTTCCCCATAGTTTATTTTAAGCATTACTTCACCTGGCCTCTCCAAAGGGTCAGGTCCTGAGAGGAAGACTTGCAAGACAGCCCTTCCTCTTATTTTGTTAGAAAACAGATGCCATATTTATGGATCTGGACTTAAGG
>JANHFX010029458.1:0-22546 GCA_027560015.1 Chloroceryle amazona | reverse complement strand
GGAAATTGGCTGTTCATGGCTTGGATGGATGTGCTCTCTGCTGGGTGAAAAACTGGCTGGATGGCCCGGCCCAAAGAGTGCTATAAATGGATTGAAATCCAGCTGGCAGCTGATCACAAGTGGTGTTCCCCAGGGCTCTGTACTGGGGCCATTTCTGGCAGAATATCTTTATCAGTTATCTGGATGAGGGCATTAAGTGCACCCTCAGTAAGTTTGCAGACAACACCAAGTCTGATCTGTTTGAGGGTAGGGAGGCTCTGCAGAGGAATCTGGACAGGTAGGATCAATGGGCCAAGGCAATGGTATGAGGTTCAATAAGGCCAAGTGTTTGTTTCTGCTCTTCGGTCACAACCACCCCAGGCAACACTACAGGCATGGGGAGGAGTGGCTGGAATGCTGCCTGTTGGAAAAGGACATGGGGATGCTGCTGGACAGCCAGCTGAACATGAGCCAGCAATGCGCCCAGGTGGCCAAGAAGTCCAACAGAACCCTGGCCTGTGTCAGGAACAGTGTGGCCAGAAGGAGAAGGGAAGTGATTGTCCTCCTGTACTCAGCACAGGTGAGGCTACATCTTGAGTACTGGTTTCAGTTTTGGGCCCCTCACTACAGGACAAGAAGGACATTGAAGTCCTGAAGCATGTCCAAATGAAGCTGGTAAAGAGTCTAGAGAACAAGTGTTAGGAGAAGAGGCTAAGGAAACTGGGTTTGTTTAGCCTGGAGAAAAGGAGGCTCAGGGGAGACCTTACTGCTCTCTACAACTTCCTGAAAGGAGGCTGTAGTGAGGTGCAGGCTGGTCTGTTCTCCCAAGTAACAAGCAATATGACAAATGGAAATGGTCTTAGGTAGCACCAGGGTATTTATGTTGAATATTAGAAGAATTTCTTCACTGAAAGGTTTGTCAAGAACTGGAACAGGCTGCCCAGGGAAGCAGTGGAAACATCATCCCTGGAGGTCTTTAAAAGACATGTAGATGTGGCTTAAGGATGTTGTGTAGTGATGACCTGGCAGTGCTGTGTTAACAGCTGGATTTGGTGACCTTAAAGGTCTCTTCCAACCAAAATGATTCTATAATTATATAAAATCAGTCTGTCTTACAAGGGAGAGTCTACCACTGACGTCCTACCCTCCTCTGAAGCTACGTATCTGCAGTGAGACCTCATTTGAGACAGTAACTACATTGAGTTGCTGAGGAGATTGCAGGAAGTAAACAGCTTGAGCCCACCTTGAAGCCACATCAACAGTTAAATACCACGCAAAGGCTGACTCACACCTTTGTCCTCTCCTGCCTTCTACCAAGCAATCAAATCAAGGTAGACAACTTGTTGCAAACCCTCCTCTCCTTTCTGAAGTAAGGTGTGCCATTACATTGGTAAGACTGGAAGTGCATGTGGCAACAAGTGGTCAAGTGTGCCAAATAGTGCTGTTGGCAACTTTACTGACTGAAGACAGACCTGCATCTTGCCATGACCAAGTGCAGACACTGCTAGGTACTTGTCATTTTACAACAAGTGCACTTAACTGCAAAGTCAAAATAGAGATGCTTCAGAAATGCAGATATTAAAGCTTTAATAAACATGAACCATGACTTCCCGTGCTGTACTTGTGTAGGACAAAACAGCATTCAATAACAAGTTCTCTTGAAGCATTTGTGAAACTTGAGTTGGTGAGCTGTGTTACACAGGCTTCTCACAACTCAACTGCAAAGTAACTCAAAGAAACAAGCCCAATACATATGTGTCCCATTTCCAGTCAGCTAGGCTCAAGCAACCCTGAGCACGTTTTATCAAGTACTTCAGTATGGTGCTTCCCTGCTAGTGTGCTTACAGGACTGCAGTATCTACACAGAACATTCAGGTCCTTTAAAACAGGCGGAAGCAGGAGGGTAGTTCTCTATTGATTTCATCCCAACAGTAAAATCCACCAGGCAACTGTGCCTTTTACTCCCTTGACACACCTATCTGACAAAATGAGATTATCCAAATTCTTCACTTTTTCTACGTAAATATTACAAAGCGTGGAACACTTGCCCTCACAGGAGTACTCAGCAGCACATATACATGCTATTCTTTATATTCCTTCTGACACTGTAACAAGGCCTTTTAGCCACTGACAATACAAATAGGGAAAGCCTTTCAACTCCCGAGTGTGCAGACAAAATTTTATGTGCAATATGTAAGACCAAACGTTGTTCAAAATACAACAAAAACCTATACTTCTTTGTGTACTACTTCCACAAACTACTGGCCATACCATTGCTAATCCCTACTGGAAGATTAATGCAAATTTGTCAAAAATAAGAAAACTAGTTCTTATTTCTTAATTTTCTGTTGCTGGGTGGAACACAGTTATCAATACTTACAGAAATCCCTGATTAAAACCTCTGACATTGGTTTGGGTTATCTGGTTGGTTGGTTGGTTGTGTGTGTGTGTGTGTGTGTGTGTGTGGAGTAGTGTTTTGTGGATTTTTGGGGGGTTTGTTTGTTTGTATTGGGGTGGGTTTTTTTGTTTGGTTGGTTTTGTCTGTTTGTTTGGTTTTTATTGGCCTGCCTGCAATTTTTTATGCTTATATTCTTAGTGATCCATTTCTGGTATTTAGTTATTGAGAACATTTGAACTCCAATAATAGAACAGGATCATTGTAAGTGACCAATGTCTTCACAGACTAAATCTAGACAAGAACAGTTCAGGTATAGTCTAGGACTGTGTCTCTTTGTCCCTGGGTCACATAAGAAAAATGTGCTGTGCACATACTAAAGAAAGAGGCATGACAAGTCTTTCCCTCAGGTATGTGAGGGTGTGTAAGATAACATTCTCTTGAAGGGACTGTATGTGTCATAGGTCTGATGACTGGCAAAATGCTAATGGTAATGTTATCTTAGCTGTACTTCTCAGCATCTGCTAAGCCCTTGCTTTCACCTTGTAAAATAAAAAGGAGATTATGCTCCTTTCACTGCAGTCATAATTTTGTGGAGGCCTGTTTTGTTTTTATTTTAAAGAAAAAATTCTGAGAGATTGCTTGTGTACTTTTATATGACACTGTAACGAAGAAAGCAAGCAAGGAAGTGGAAAGGAAAAACCTCAGGAACCAAAACTTGTCACCTGGTGCTTACAATTCACAGTCATGAAGCAGCAGCACCACAGATATTGCTTTGATCTATCTCCCTATTAATTACTCCTCCCATTATAGAACCCCTGACATTCCACTAGTGTTCCGATGTGATTAAAATATATTCAAATACCTATAAATAGAAATGTTGATTGAGGTGCTTATCTAGCAGTTGGAAATTTGTATCAACATAAAGAAAAGAGGTGCAGTAAATGGCAACTGTTGAATTATTTTTTTTCTAAGAAAAAAACAGACCTCTGTTCCATTGATCTTTATATTAATGTTTGGACTCCCAAGGGTTCATTAAGTGTCCAGCCAGTGACTTCAGCATAAGAGTAACAAGAGACATTTTGCTCTCTCCTTCCATTTTAATTATTGCCATAAAATTCCAATTATAACATGGTAATTCATGCACACTGACTTTCTGTGGCCTTCATGGCTGTTTTTAATTAAACAAGAGTGAAATGTTAAGTTTACCACAGTCACTCACTGCACATTAGTTTGATCATATGCTGCTTCATGACCAACCTTTGTTTATCTATAAATCTACACATCCTTTATTTTCTCATGACTGATTCCATCTTCTTACCTCCCCTGCTGCATATTGCATACTCAAAGCAAAGACTCATTGCAAGTGTGCTTTCAGGCACAACGTCTGCTGCCTTAATTGTCAAAATTCTCCCAGCCTGAGAAATCCATGGGACTCTATACAAAATAGCCAGCACTGCATGCGGTAATAAGGATTTACTGGTTTGCTTCCCTGCAGACATTAAACCCTTTGGACCAGGGTCTCTAGCCTTATATGTGCCTGTGGCTGGGAAGGCACATTTAGACTATCATATAAAACAGCATTTTGCTCAGGGACTCTGTAAAGAACTAATTCACCCTTTAACTCACACTCCAAAACAGAACATACTGCAGTCTTTCTGGAAAGTAAACTTTTCAATCCTGAGTAAGACTCCACAGTACTCAAAGAGGAACAATATGGGCTGACCATGGGGAAGAATAATTTTAGATCAATTGCATTTGGAGACAATACACATAACTAAAATGAACTGGGCATTAATAAACAGTCACCTCACCATTTCCACAGAAATCTAACACTTGAGCAGATGTGCTCCTGAAGGTACAATAGTTATGACCTCTAGGCTGACCTGTCTCTTACTATCATGGTACACATAAAATGCACAGAAGTACTGAGTAATTAGGGCATCTGAAGGCGCAACAATACTGTAGTTAATTAAATCCAATTTCAGATTCAGACACAGAAAAAATAACTTCAACGAGCCTGGATCCCAGTGGAATACTTACCACTCCTAGTCAACAACTCAGTGGTGTATGATAGATTTTTTCCAAGTGAATTACCTCAGCATCCTGCTCCCGGAGCTGGTACGTTTTCTCTAAACACTGCAGAATTCTAGGACACAACGTCTTCACCTCCAAGAGGAACTCCAGAAGCAAGACCAGCTGGTCAGGGAGAAGCTAAGAAGAAAATAAATGCCATGTGTGAATAAAGATCTCTAATGGCTGAACAATTAAACAGAAACAAACCAAAGAAGACAAGATTGCATTAACCTGTGTAGTTCCAGAATGTGCTTGAAATATGACAAGAACCTTTGACCAGTTTCTTAAAAAACTCATGGTTTATGTGTCTGTGTTCTGAAAGACTCTGTGCTGGTACCCAGTTAAGACTCATTTTCCATGGTTTTCATTACTATAGTTATGTCAGGTGTAAACAGTGATTATCTTACTGAAACATAATAATATCTTATTAAGTAAGATTTTTATGGAACACATATGCTACATAATTCCATTTAGTTTAGGCTCAGACGGAACAAAAAAAGAGAATAATTTGCAGTGCATAATTTCAGGAATCAATCAGACATATGAATGTATCACTTTTAAGAGTGACATTTTTATCTGTTGCATGAGGAATTGCACAATATTCTTACCGTGAACAAAGAAACACAACACAAATAAGTGATCCACAAAACAAGTGTTGTAATGACACATTTTCAGGCATATTTTAGTGCAGTGAGTCACAAGTCGTCCATCATTACATGACATAAATGTTATGTTTGTAGCATACACCATACGTATGTATCTATACATGGATATATCTTTAGTACTCAGTTGCCTGACTCCAAAACCTACCATTTTCAAGTTTAAACTAATGTAACCTAAAAAGAAAAAGCACGAGAAATCTGATGTAGCAAGTGCTTAAGTGCTCTGTTTAATAGGATTATTGGATGAAGAAATAAATAATTCAAACCAAGCCCAGACAGAAATTACACTAGCTGCCAGGAAAGATGTATTGGAAATTCAGGGTTCAGGGTGATCAGTCAGAAGTTGGTTATTTCCCTACTATTCATCATTGCAGGGCACCAAAAGAGGAAGGGGGGGGGGAGGAAGAATGTGAATTTAAGCGTTCACACACAAAAATAAACCAGCATTGCTCACTTCTAACATTCTTCAAACAGATTAACAAAAGAAAGGTATCCAGTTACTTTAACACTACTTCCAGCTTTTATCACATTTGGCAGTTCTCTGCTCCTGCCTTGCTGGCCCATGTCCCCTTCTCCTGCATCAATGATACTGAAGCCTGCCAACAAAGTGGTGTTGTTAAAAAGAGTCAGACATTTAAAAATATTGAATATTTCAATTTCAGGACAAGTACTAAAATGCCAGATTGAATGTTTATTGAACCGTTCAACAGCAGCTGCCTGGGGGATGGTGAGATACTCTAAAAAATAAGACAGGGAAGGCTTCTGGGAAGTGGCTCTGCCTGGAAACTGAATTCATTTGGAACACGAATAAAATATGAAATGTTGCAGAACACCACACACAGAAAGGTAACTTCTGGTTTAGAAAGCTTTCCTTGCTAACTGCAAAGTCAGCAGAGCAATACTTAGTTTGTACAAACTGTAGAACAGCTGCTTCAATACACAAGTACAGAACAGCTGACAGTTATTATTTTCTATCTCCAGTATCATTGCTGTACAGATTCATCCACAGAAAGCTATTGTTTAAGGTAAAGTTACAGAATCTCATTGAAGCCAACAAAAGCACAACAGGAGAGCAACAGCTATGTCCTTAATTTACCTCCACCTACTGCTGCATTATGGGTGAAGAGTTTTCAGAATTACAGGTTAAACTCTTACCAGTTTGGATTTGAGACTACAGAGAAAAATATCAAGACCATGGACTTTCCCACATTCCAGCTACCCTAGATGAGACTTTACACACCAGTTTCCAGCTCATGATTTAATTAAAGTCCAAGGCAGGAGCTAGCAAACACTGGCAGATAGAGTGAGGCCACCAGCAGAAGAAATGCTGACAGACCTGTAACCAAAGTGGCACTAGTGGGCGCAGCTATTACATTTTGTTCTCCCACTTCCAACACAGATAAAAAGGAGAAACATTCTCTTTCATTTCTTACCATTTCCTTTTAATCAAAGAGATTCGGGCTAAGGAAAAAAATATCCTAAGCAAAGGGGAAGAAAGCTTGGCCAAAGATTCATGACAGAAAATACTACAAAATTCCTTCAGGACTTTAGAAATCTTCTTTTCTCCAAACACAGCAATATGAATAACACTATCTCCAAAGCAGCTTTTAACTTTAATTGAACTCAAATTGTCAGTCAAAAACCTCACACGCTGTCATTTTTTGTTTTCCTCACCACCATCCTTATTTGTCTCACCTACCTGTTACATCTTATCTTTCATACTATGAGAATTATTTGGGGTGCATACTGTTGATTTTCCATTTGTTTGTCTTATGCTTAATACAAAGGGGCCCTTGCTTTTAAGGGCTACCAAAGCATAAATGCTGGAGAAAACAAAAATTCTGTTTCTCTTCAAGCATTGTGAAGCCATTTCCTTTACAGTAACTCATATTCTGTGAATGCATATTATATAATTAACATGCATAAAACCCCACACAGCTACAGCAAAATGCAGCAGGATAAACTTCACTGTGTCAATGTGTATCTCAGTGCTGAAAACATGCAGAAAACATCCAGAACAGCCCAAGTGCAAAATTTCAGTGGTCCTGGTATTGGAATTATATTGGAGGCTGCTCAATCAAAATGATCAGATACATTTGATCATTAATGAAGATCACTTCAATTTGGAAATGTGGCGAGTATCATTTTTCATTCTGACAATGACTGCTGCAATGGCATCTATTTGTATTGTAAAGTAGATATCTCCTGTCCCAGTCTATGCCTGCTGCATGTAAATCATACTACTTTTCCCAGGGTTCCACCCACCCCAGTTGCAAGTACAGATGCTGCAAAGAGGAAATAATTTAATATGTTGTAATCAAGAACATCAGAAGTTTTCTGTCATATACAATTTAACTAACCATTATCCTCACCATAAAGCTGTATCCCAGCACTGTATATGTTATCTTGCCCTTAAAACTGTAAAACATCTCCTGCAACTCCTCAGCCTTTTTAAAGAGTTCACTTCGTCCTGCCACTAAATAGGTATTCATCCCCGGCTTCCCCTATTTTTACCTCATGTGGCAGTTTTACAGTTTGAATAATGAGTCTGTTACTTTTAAAACAAACTGTAAATTATAGGAAGTATCAAAACAAGTGCTCTACTTGAAAAATTAAAGATGAAAGAAATAAAGAAAATGTAATCAATTTGAAAAGATAACTCAGACTGTTACTAAAGCACCTTACTAGGGCTGAGACTCAATGTATACTAAATATCTGGGAACCAAGAAAAAAACATACTTTGTATTTTATTCCTGTCAATACACAAGACACTTAATACATGACACTGTATTGCAAGAACATCTCAAGATATTAGCAGGTTTGAAAAGGTCTCTACAAATAACCTTGGAACAAAACTAAGAATTCTCTGAATCCTACCCCTAACCTGTAAAAAACAAAGAAAACAAAACTTGCCTTTTCAAAGATCTAGTATGGCAGCTACAGAGGTCAATGGCCTCACATCCCAGAAGACCACCCACGCGAAAGGAGTGTATTTATCAATTCCTACTTTAATAAATGCAATAAATGCCAGATTCACCCTTTATACTAGAAAATAATGCCACTGAAACATTTGACTACTGACCTTTCACAGCCATGAAATGTGACACAGATATATCTATTTGAGCATCCAGAGCACCAGCGCTTGCACTGCACCCCTAAGCCAGGACACAAATCACTAAAGTAGTACAGCTGATATGCTGAATATCCTATTTGCTCCTGCCTGCACTTGAATGAAGTCACTGAAAGCCTCCTTGGAGGGGAAATCTGCCTCAGACTAATGCAGCAACCGATTGACAGTGGCGTGATTTCTATTATTACTCCATTATCACACTGGGATCTGTGCCTAAATGAGCATACTTCCTCCCTGATGCCATTTCCTTTTATCCTGGCTCTAGTCTAAAAGCGGATCAATGGGAGTAATATATATGATGTCACTTCAATTTACAGCTACTGCCTCCCTCTCTCACATACACAGACAGATCAATTCTTCCCAAAAATGGTTAAGAAATGCACGGGGAGACTCTTCTCCCAGAGAAGGGTTCTCAGCTATATTTGTCTGTGTAACCACAGCAAGGAACTGTTTACACTGAGCAAAAACGGAGGGGAAAGGGAAAAAAAGTCACTACTGTGCAGTGGAAAATGCTGGCTGAAATACAACACAAACAAGGCCCAAAACAGAATTAAAGCAATTTGTCCTTTGAAAATTATACAGAAAAGTTTCAAGTTTCTAAGGCACAATATTCTCAATACAGTATTCTGCAGTATTTCTCTGGGAGAAGGTACTCTCATCTCTGCATGCACACACCACACACACCCCCTCCCCAGCATGAAATGTCTTTTCATTTACATTTTTAAAAGATTTTCCAAAATCTAACCGAATTCCTTCCCACCCCTCTTTTAGGAAAGAAAGGGGAAAACCCCACCCCAGAGTTCAATAGTGAATGGTTCCCTTCAGACAGAATTTCCTCATTAACTGCAGATAAGAAAGCACTGTGACTAGTCCAGGAAACAGGATTTACAGGGCCAGGCCATCTCTGAGCCTATACTCTGAACCGATCAAACAAATCCCTGGATGAATCTCACATTATAAACTCTCCATACAGACAATTTGCCCTGAGCGCTGTTTTCTGCAGGCTGCAATTAAACAAAAAACCTTTGTAAAACAAATCCCCCCCCTTCCTCAAACTGTCCAGAAAATTGTAAGCTTGAAAATTCAAGAAACACTATTTACTCAACAACATTTTTAGACAGACTTTGTCATTGTTTACCTCAAACAATATTCTTCAGATGCTGTTTTCATCTGCACAGTGACTTCTTATATATGAAAAGAAGGCTTTCCCCCCTGCCCTTCAAGGGCTTAAATATACTCGTTTCAAATAACACATGAATTCAATAAAAATGTCTACGGTAACAGCTGTTAATGAGCACAGTGAGATACACTACTTAAGAGACTCTGAAAGAACTATTCTGCTGTTTGATTAATATGCAGAAAAAAAAATCTGCAGCTGACAAAAAAATGCTTTGAACTGGTTTGCAAAATAAAACCCACATATGCCAGAGGCTGACAAAATTTCAGAAGTATATAGCGAAGCAGACTGTTCTGTTTAACTTTATTTAGGTCAGTTTGTTTATGACTTCCCTCTTGTTGAAAAATCGTCTCCCCTTCGAACATTTATGAAAGATAACTAGACCTCACAATGTTTAAAAGAAAAAACAAGTACCTCTGTCTGTAACACATTCTTGTCTACCAATGAACTACACTTCTGTGAAAGGTCTTCCCGTTGTGTGTAGTTTTTCTCAATCTCTGCTTAGTTCTTTCTGTGTTTGGCAAATAATCTTTCAAAATCTATTTTAAAAGCAAAAAAAGAATCAGGAACTGTACCGGGTTTTTACCTGGGAAAAGAAATTCCTATGAACCTTGCTTCAAAAGTACTTCAAGAAGAAATGATTGCAACAAGTTCATCAGCATTTTCTTTGTGTTACACTTCAAAATGCTGTTTCTGGGACATCTGGTATCACTTGCTTCATACTGGTAAGACATAAAAATGACACTGAGAGCAATTTATTTTATAAAAACATACACTTGCATTTAGTTCCCAGTTTATAACACCAAAATTAAAGATTTCTTATTTTTGGAAGCAGATAATCTATGTCAGAAATCACTTTAAGGCCACTACCTACCCAAATATAAATGATTTATTCTGGCCGTGCCTACGAAAACATTGCTGGTTGAAGGACACATATCCCAGCTGCACAAAGTTCAGCATGCACGCCAGTAAAATGACCTATCTCTGCTGACTTTTAGCACTTCTTTTCAAATGCAAGGACAAAAATAGCAGTGATCAGAATGCAACTGTTAACACGCAAGCAATAAATGTTATGACATGGCTACAATTAGAAGTCTGCTTCTGGAGGGTTCAGAAAGGTTTTGTGTATGTTTTTGATTTTAACTATAACTTAATCCAGTATGTGCAATACTAATGTGTCCATGAAGCAACAAAACTTGGGAAACTTCTAACTAAGCCTTGTATTCAGCATTTTTGAAAGAGGAGTTGCTCATGGGCAAGCATTTTACAGTATGTCAAAATGTGGCTGCTTCTTTGAGATGCCTTCCTCAAAACCCGCCCTAAATTAACATTGATTTGCCAAGTAATGTTCACATAATCAGTGCTGTACTTCCCTAAATGTTAGACACCCAATTTGGACAGGCTGTTAGGACTACTTATGTGCTTAAACTTCATAATATTAATATTTTTTTGGTCCTGTTGCATTTCAAGGGAATTTTGACACAGTACAATTATTGTATGAATTACATAATATTACTAACATAAAAGCATTTCTTACTTATGCATCAAATTTAGCATTTGATTTTCTTAATACTGGAAAATATTTGTAGGATAGCATAAAAGAAAATCAGACAGAAAGTGTGGATATATATGTTACAATACTGTGTGGTGAGACTGTGAGGATTTAATTGTATTGATATTTTAAGTTGCCCTTCAAAGCAGGAATCAGTGGCATAAATGAAAGTTTAAATATGTTTCACATTCTGTGTATGATAGTCAGGTTAAATGTTACCAGTAGTGTTTTTAAAAACCAGACATTGCTATCAGTCCATAGAGTATTTTATGTATGTTTTTTCTTAAGCTGCAGTAGAAAATACTTTGCCACAATTTACTTAATGGAGAGAAGATCCACTTCCAAAGAAATTCAGCATGTTCAATCTAACATAAATGCACTGAAATGTCAAAAGTTATTAAACCTTTATGATCTAACAGTGCTGCACCAGCAAAATGAAAACCAGGTGCCTTCCACTACAGGTTCAGTCAGGTTATACAGTGCTTTCCCTCAACCCTAGTTTTCTCAAAGCAATGTTTTGCCATAACTTTGCCCTCAAGCATAATAATTCACCTTTAAACATAATAGCCTACACATTGTCTATTCTATGCAGATTATCATCTCTGCCACTTACTACTGTACTTCCAGCATGCACTTCCCCAGGTTTTAGGTGAAATGGCCACAGGAAGAGAAATTGGACAAGAACAGCCAGATTCCACATCTGAAATCATACTCCACAGGACTATTACTTAGACACTCTAGGACCAGACAGCATTGCTCTGACACAAACTAAGGTTAAAGCTGGCAAAAGCAAGACCTTCAATTACACTGGATCTCAGAAGTCCACAGCGCTGTGGAGGTGATCACGTCAGTCCCACAAGCAATGCTCTCCAGCCATGTAAAAGCAGCCAGACTAAGACCACCTTCTCATCCAACAGCAGACCCAACAGAAGCACTTCAGGTTCAGCAAGCTGTTCATCTAACTGCAAAAAACAGAGCCAAGGAGAACTCTGGTTTTGTTTTCCAGACTCTCTGAGAGTCTGGATTCATACAGATCAACAAGTCTTAGTTAGCAATTGGTGGAAAGATTTCATACCTATATTGTAGCAGATGCCAAAGTGAAAGTATTTGCCTCGTTATCTGCCCATTCAAAACACTCTAGGTCTCAGCTGCTCTCAACTATGCACTGATGCTGAGATCAATGGCAGTATAAACCATCTCACCTTGAATGACCATCACAGAGATCCTCTGAAAACAGAGCAGTGAGTGTCCTTTGAGACACTGAAAGAAAGTTGCAGACCACAGCAGGTACTGAAACCCAGTGTTTCAGTGGCCAGTTTACCAACTGTGAAATGAAGAGCTGAAGAACCATTTTCACTGTATGCTATCCACAGTCATCAGCAGGAGCACTCCCAGAGAGGTTTCCCTTTACTTTTCTGACTGTACTAGAAAGGAAAGAGGGACAAAAACCTGAGAGCCAGAGAAGACAAACCAATTTTTCTAAGCTTTGCTAAACTGCAATTATTCGCCAACTGAAAGTGCCAAATCCTATCTCTACAAACTACCCTGGGCAATTAAGCTACCTCTTCAGTCCAAAATCCTTGCAACAATACTGAGAAAGGGATATCTTGGAAAAGTATCTTCTTTTTCCTTGAGAAATTGGTACATACATGGAAATTTCTGGAACATAAGTTTATTCTCCCTATGCCTACCAATGCAAGATCCAGTCAATGCAGTCAATCACATCATGATTGTGATCTTCAAGGATCATGAGAATTCACTTATAGTTTCCCAGTTCTCTTATGGTGTGGTCAGGTCTTGGGGAGATCATGACTTGTTCACCAGAACATGATCCTTTCTGATAAGTCAAGCACAAAGGTACCATACCTGCCCCAAACATCAGGCAGCATTCAGAGAAAGAACCTGAAGAAAGAGAGACACAAGAACTTTCTTTCTCCTCTAACCTTTCATGAGCCTGCTATCATTTCCACTTAGCTTATGGATGCAGGATATGACACTGCTTCACCAGGGAGGGCTGGCTAAGGTTCGTCATTAAGCACTAATAATGTCACAAGCCATCCCGTAGAAAAGATTACAGCACAGATGGGAAACTGCACTTCCATCACTTGACTCTTTACTCCTGGAATCCATAAGAATTTTGATTTTAGAACAACAGGTGATGAGTGATTTCATGCATAATTATGTTAGCTGCCTTTTAACTTCTATGGATCAACTGCATTTCCAGACCTCAGCTAGCAGTATTTTCTGACCTGACATCTGGCTCTGATGCACTGTGTGTCCCACACAGCCTGTGCATATTCACAACTGTTTTTCCAACACATTACATCCATCTGATTCTTCATTAGGGGGATTTTGCTGTTTGTTTTGGGTTTGTTTTTTTCACTTTGTTAAGAATGCAACAAACCAAACTCACATTTCAGAAATGCATGCACACCTCCAAGCAAGTCTTAATAACAAGCAACCAAGCTTACAATAGATGTAGCTGTAACACATGAGCTCTAAATCTAAGGTATGTGGGTGATGCTGGGAACTTAGAAGAGCAGTATGTAGAGTTTGCAGTTATGAAACAGTCTCCATTGACCGAAGATGTCAATCCACCACCAATGGCTTCTTCGCTTCTTTTTTTAACTACGATCTCACAATGGCCATGACTAAAAATGTCCAGATGTCTGTGAGAACTCCTTCATCGTGTCTGAAAGTGAGCCAGTTCCAGAGCTGCTATCACTTCTTAGCCAAATTACTTCATCATCTCAAAATGAAGCCCGTGGCACTTCAGAAGATAATGCCACACACTGCACTACAGCTCTAGCAGCACAAGTCATCCTGTTGGTCTTCTAGTTTTTACACTGGTTCCTACCAGAATCCTCTCTAACCCAGGCACTGCAGGCTGCACTGGTGACACAGAGAAGGCCACCTCTTACTGCTGACCAAGGATGACAGGTGACAGCCAAGCTTTTTCTCCATTCCATAGTTATCCACTCAAAGCATACTGACTTCTTGAAAGGGAGACTGATTTTTTTAATGGGTTAATCTAAAACCTGCACTGTGAGTAGAGGACTGGTCACAAGCACCACTACCTTCCACTACAGATGCATGCCAAGTTTCTCAATTTGACTGCTCTATTACAAATACATAGCAGCATGTCCTTAAGGAAAAAAAGAAAAAAGGAACCCTTTTGCCTTCCCAAGAAACCCCTTCTGAAAGAAAACACACTAGTGCACACAGTTCTCTCCAGGGGGAGAGGATGAGACAATAAACAACACATGACAGATGTTAGTTCACTAAATGCACTTGTGGAAGCTACTCAGATCCTATGGCAATGAGTGTGGTATGAAACAGAACAAGCATATCCCACTACTTTTTATTCCTGATTTTTTAAAAAATATGTATAAGATTTTCCTTAAAATTCTTGTGGAAGAAAACTACATTTTGGGAAAAAAAAAAAGTGCCTTTAAATGATTTGAGGACACGTAGATGAGTGTTGCATGACACCCTTATAATGCTAGCTGTTATTTAAAAATACACTAGAGTTATTAGCAAGGATCAAGGTGCCAGATTTTCTCTTTCAAAATCCCATATAGGAGCATTAAAAATAACCATAAAAATAAATCCAAGCTGAAACTTGCTGGATATGAGCTTTTCCAAACTGTAATGTGACTTAACAGCTTTTTAGCTTGAAGGAGTACAAGAAATTGAGTGGCTTAAGACAGTATTTTCACACTGTTGGTACGTGTAGAAGTAGGACTTCTTAAAAAAAACAAGCCAAAATCATCCAAACCAGCAAACCAAATCCTAAAAATGTGTTGAAATACTAATGTTTTCAGAAGCAATTACCAGATAAATTTGATAAAAGTGCTACATTCTGCTCATGTTTCTCAGATGAGTTTTTTGTGATGCCAAGGAAGATACGTGAATTGTTAAAAGGGAACAGGAGTTATTTTACCACATGTGCCAACAACTACTTCCCCGTATAGACACAACTTTAATAATTACTTTTAGATCCAGATAATGGATTTGTTTCTTGATTCCTAAATACAGCTTTATGTGGGAACAATTCTTTTCAATTTAACAGAATTACATCAAAGCACTAGCTTCTGAAGAGCTCTCTTGAAAAAAAAAAAAAATAGTACTTTCCTGTGATTATAAAAATGTGCACTGGCTTTATGACAATGTAAGTGACATAAACAGAGAAAAAATATTTCAGACATATTAAGCAAGTTGATGATGACATATGAACAAAATACATGACATATAAAGCACAAACTCCCCTATAAATTCACTCTCACAGTGTGAAAAAAAAAAAAAAAAGTGGTGGTGAATTTTGTTGTTGTTGTTTGTTGTTGTTTTTTACATATCTGTAAGGAAGATCCAGTGAGTTGCTCAAAAGACCTTAATTTCATACTCCTTCCATCAGGTTTATGTGTAACATTCCAAAGTACCTGGAATAACTTAACTTATGTATATAAAATGCAGATACTTGCAACTTAATTTCCAGAAGGAGGCACAAAGATAAGTCCTCTTTCTGAAATGGAAGAGGGTTCTATGTTCTCAGTTTTCAAACAGAGATTTTCTATGACATTTTCCATCAACCATGAACTAACCTTCATTTGTAGAGATATTTGCAATTTTCCAATGTTTTACAAATGTCTGAGGAAGAAAAGGGTTAAGCAGTTGTTGCAGAAAAATAAAAGCAAGTGCTAAATCACAAGCCCCACCCTGAAGTTGTTATTTATTTTTATTCTATAAATGTGCAGAGAAATTACTCAATTTACTGCCATTCATTTCCATACTCTCTTCCCTTCAGCAAACGGTTCTAATGTGTGTAGAACAGAGAGAGACCCATATCCCACTCCTGACTCATGCATTTTCGGGTTCCACTCCAGGTGTTTTGTGCTTTGCTTAACTCAGACCTTTTTATGTGGACCTAGAGAAACCACTGTGGACCACAGTCAGACTTCCTGGTAAGCAGGCATCAAGCAAACCACTGCAATCTATAGCAAGGGATCCTATCCTCTGCAAAACAGCATTTACGTATTTCTAAGCCTGCATGCTACTTAACTTCTCCCAGAAGAGAGGGAAACGAAAAAGTATTGATCTCCAGGAAGGGTATGTGAAAATTTTGCTGACCTATGGCCTCATTCCATCTTCCTCATGGAAGAAAAGCTCCCACTAATTTCAAGGGAATATTTACTCACCTAAGGAGAACAAGACCAGCACTGAATCACTGAAGTTAAATACAAACGTGAAAACAAACAAGCACAAAATACCAGGGACCAGTGGGCTGACTGTGCAGCACTAGAATACTATTTATATACAAATAGTTGGATAACCACTAAGCTAAGTACAGTGATTCAACAGTAACGCATAATCTTATCTACTAATGGAAATACTTGACTGAAAGTTGGCTATAGCAAGAACCTACAGTGCTGTGCATAGCGATGGAACTGAGTTATTTACATGAAAAGCTTAAACAGTCCAATCTCACAACTAATTTAAGAAATTGCTTGGTAACATGATCATTTAAACCTAATTTAAGTAATGAATGCTTTTTGAACACTGAAATTCAACCCATTCTGCAGTACGAGCAAAATATCTGCTTAGAACAGATCTGGCTCTTAAGAAGTAAAGGCAAGCACTCACTCCATCAGCTCTTTCCATTTACTGAAGTCAGTCTCCAGAAATTTCATTTTGGATATGTGTATGCTAGTGTGGCTAAAACAGACCTGAAGTTTCCATTATAAGCTGCAATTCTCAGGTGTTTGTAACTTAACTATAAAAATTCCCTTTACCCAGAAACTTGGCATTAAAGTTCTCAGCCTATAAGAGGTTTGTTATTATTTCTCCAGATAAAATGTCCAAGGCAGTTTACTGATTTAAGACAACTGTCTATCATCAAAATTTTACTTTTTAGAAATGAAAACAATTGATTACTCTAGGATTAGTCTAATGACATTTGAGATTCTTTGAAATTGCTACAGCTATGCTAACAGTGAATAGTTACGGCTACTTTAAGGAGTAAATATTTTCCACTGGAAAAATGAATCCTTCATAGTTTCATTGTAAAGAACAAAACAAAATTATAGTACTTTTTTATTTTCTTTCAAATTAGGCAGTAGCGGTTTGTTTTGCTGTGTGGATTTTCCCCCCATGCTTAAAAACAATCCCCCGAATATGTCATTCAAAATCCTGGCCACCATCACCCACTCCAATAAAACTCCAAGACAACTGCACTCTAGGCGCACAATGCTGAAAACACTTAGGTGTAAGTAACTTTTCATGCATTGAGTGCCTCCACTGAAAGCAACTGCAGCCTACCTGTGCTCACAAGTTTTCAGCATTGGGCCCTCTTACATGTCCCTTTTTAAAAGGACATTACAGAGTTTAATAAATGAATAGCAAACTTACACTGTAGAATTTTGCAGCAACAGTATGGTTATTGTTTTTCCAAACTATATAAAAACATGAAGATTCTGTGTGATATCATGTAGACTGATAGAATAATTTCTATTATATGTGGCTTAGTCTCTGCAGAATCTAATGAACACATTCATTTGTACACAACTTTAGCCAGCCCCGTCTGAAATAAACAACGTCTTCTTGAAAACTTAACAGTTCTTACTACTCGCTTATTTTTATACGCAGACATCTTAGCTACAACAGCATGTCAGGTTTTAAAGCATTTTCTGCGCACCACTGACTTCAGCCTAGGAAGTTGCTGCAGCACTAACTTTCTGATGTATACATATCCACAAGTCCATAAAGATGGGAAATGAACACCCTCAGCACCTCTGGAATCTAAGGACCTCACAATCATAGTGCCTACATTATACTGGCCTGAGCAAAGTAGGCACTATACACTGAGATCTCATGTTTCACTTTATCGCTATTTCACCATAGATCGTTAAGAGGGAAAACTCCTGCCCATAATCAGCTCAGCCATGAATCAGTCTTATGTTTTCATTTTGCTCATTATTTCTGTCTAAATTCCAAAGAAGCCAAAAGATCCACTTTAAAGAACAAAAAACATGTTAAATAGCCTTAGATTTCACAATATAGAAAAAATAACCATGAAAAAACATCTGAACGGACACAGGAAGCTGATTACATGGGTATTAGATGTATTACCCGCCCCCCATAAACTATTCCTAAAGAAGTTGCCTTTATTTCATATACTTCTAAAGTCACAGAACAGATACCAGCTGTGCTGTAAATGCCCAGTAAGGGCAAGGTAAAACACTCTCAGCTGAGTATTACCATTTTAATGTTACGACTGAACTCTGCAACAGGCAGCAATTTACTTTCATAACCCCCCCTAAAGCAAGTGACTCATGATAAATCTAAGTTCTTAACCACTACTAATTGCAAATGGACAATAGCAGCAAGAAGATGATATTAAAGCAATTCCACCAATATTCCAAACAAGCACTGTAACCCACAACAGCTAAATTACTCCAAGTGGTAAGGCACATGACAAAAAAAATGCATTATTATTGTGAAAAGGCCAAAAGACAAGGGTATACTCACTGAAAATGCAATTTCACTTCCACCTGGCAAGAGAGCAAAGTCCTTTAATCTGATTATACCTTTACTGTGGTGCGTCTATAATATTCGTCTTCTCTTCAAACTAAAGATACAAACTCTTCTTAATCTAAATCCAATCACCAACCAGTGTTGGACATGCTCCACCCTTGCAATTACATACTACTCTCGGTGATCACATTCCACCTCTTTCCCTCCCCCCTCCTTTTCCGTACTGTAGCCTTTTTTATTAAATGCTCTTGTAGGAGCATTATCTCTTATCTAATAAAAACATTAATTAGAAATTTTAATTTTGGCATTTAAAAAACATGAAGCCATTGTTGACAAATCTTACAGTTCCAGGGCAATACCAAGATAAAAGCAGAGCCCTTTTTCATCTACCCCTGAACATGTATGAATTTCTAAAATACAGAAGCAGAAGAAGAAATGCTATCCTCTTGCCTTCTGTACAAATGAGAGCATCAATTTGCTTAAGAGCTCTGTTAGTTTTAGGTGCTAGTGGACTGACTTCACAGAAATAAAGGTAATAAGCACATTCTTTCGCCTTAACAGCTGAAACACCAAGTAGTTGCACCAAGGTTTGCCAAGGGCAGCATGTATTTCTTAATCTTCAAAATAACTGCACCTTAATTTATATGTAATTTTAATGCAAATAAAAGCAATAAAAGGAAAAAGTAACAGCCTATTGAAACTGTAGTTTCTGGTAATGATGAATGCTATGTAATTAGCATCCTTACAGTAAATCATAAATGCTGGTCTGTGTGATTTCTCATTGCCAGTCTCATCTCATAGGGAGTCTGGCTGTAATAAACAAATAAAGCAATGGTATTTCAGCAGGTCTCTCTCATTAACAAGGCCAGGGTAAATAAGCAGCCTTACATTACATGCAGCGCTTCTGTATTAACCTTTGTTGTCAAAAAATAGTTTGTCCAAATAGAAAAAAAGTGTTTACAATACTGATCGATTTTGAATGTAACTGCGTGGATAAAAATAACAAGGATCTGTTCCTGTCTGAGAATGGTAGGAAAGGGACAGGAAAACGTGTTATAACAGCACAAAATTTTTATCACAAAGCTGCCTAAGTTCCATATAGGACTGGTTTTCTCTGGAAGCTGTATTTTCCCTTTTTCCAGTGCCCTTTGGATCCTTGCCTGTACAGTTTGAAATGACTTAAAAAGTAAGGGGACAGAAGGAGGTGGGCAGGGGTGTGGAAACAACACAGAACAATGGAACAAACCCCTGAACTGTCATGACTGGCTTTTTCAGCATTTACATGGCTAAATTCTTATCACCAAGTAATTAGAGCTTATCAGCCTGAATACTGAAAAACATTGATTTGTGCTTTGCAACCTTGCAAATGACAACATTTGCTGCCCACAATAAGGAAACCAAGTTAAGGGCTTCTCAATGTATACAATGCCTCCCTTATTTATTTAGTTAGTTAGTTATTAAAGCTCAAGTTTCCAGTTCCATCTGCAAGTGCTCTCTCTGCAGGCCTGTGGTACTGTGGTGATACACATACATACTGTCTATCATAGCATGGTCTAAATTTCAGGGGCTAGCAGCAAGAGGGATTAATTTAAACTACTTTTTTTGGATATGTAAAATTGCAAAGGAGAGAATAGAAGCTGGAAAATCAGGTGCTGAGATGTCAAAATCATGGGAAAACATACTGCTGGCTTTTAGTCAGTTATTTCTTGACTGTCTCTCCTCCTTTCCACTTATACCTGCTACCGTTTAGAGCAGTAAATGAAATACTGTTATCTGTTTTTTAAACATGGGTTCCAGGTTATCCATAAGAGAAAAATGTGAGCTCCTTTTAGTTAACAACTTTTTTTTTTTTAACTTATCATACATTGTTTTATCTCTGTTCTTAGAGATTGGATTTTGATGTGTTTTTAGAATGTTTACTTAATGTTTGACATCTTACTGTTTCCTCCAGACAGTCAATTTTTCCAGTTGTTGTGTTTTCTTGGGTTTTTTTTCAATTACTCACACAGCAACAGGGAAGAGGAAAAAAAAAATAAATTCAAACCCTCTCAAGAAACGGGGTTGTAAATCCACGAAATCTGGCAGAGTGACAAAAACTGGGAGGGTAGGTTTTACTTGTAACAAACATTTTGAAGCTTAAAAACAAAAAGTAAAATGAACACACTTCTCTCAATCAAAAGAGAGGGCTTTAACAGGGATAGAGGGCAACAAAGAAGCATGCTTGTATTATCAAATTCAACACAAGGCAAGAAGATACTGAAAAAAAAAAAATCTATTGATAGGATGACATTTTCTGCCCACAAATACCTTTACATATTCCATTCTTTCACCACTTTTCAAAGCCAACATATTTTTTCCAGTATTTCAGTATAACTGAAGTTGAAACTCTCTCTCCCTTCTCATTTTCCCGTATTTTCTGTATCTGACACTTGATTAGGACTGTGCAGTTCCCCAAAGAGACTATGGCTAGAATGTAGCATGTGGAGAAGGCTGAGGAGAAAGACTACAAAATAAACTGCAACCATGAAGTGGCTCCTCATGCACACACAAGGTCACAGGAGCAAGTAGGAGGCACTGTGTGCCCACAGTATGAGGGACATGCGTGACATGCTTCCTCTTGGAATTTAAGGCACAGAAAGTATTTTTACTTAATTTTCAAAACTCTTTTCTAAGCTGCTTCCGTGCAACTCTCCAGAGATCTGTCTGAAGGCTTTCCACTGCTGTGGTTTCCCTAAGAGAGACAGCCAAACATACCTGAAAATCAAGAAACACTACAAATAAATTTTTGTGATGAAAGAATTTAATTTGGTAATATACAATTCAAAGCAGAATATTCACACACTACATGATGCTACCTAGCACCTACAGAAGAATTTTCTCAAACTGTATTTTGTTGTTACGCATTTTCTGCATTTTCATTTCTAACTTCAATACAAAGAAAATTTAAAAGTATTAAATGGCTATAAACAGAAGTAAAAACAGTTGCATTTTGTGCAATTACTATGAAAAGTCCACATATTTCTATTCCTCATGCAAAGTATTTTCAGTGCTCCAAAATTAGCTCTATTTGAAACAATGCTTAAAGCTGTGCTTAAAGCACCTTATTCTGAAAGCCAGATAGAAATAGACCTGACTGAAGTGGAATTACTATTCAGTGACAAAAAAATATTAGGCGGAAAGTCAAGCATGGAGGCAACAGCTTCAAATCAAGGATCTCTTATTTTTCCACATTAAATTTTATGTTAATTTTCCAGCTATATTAATTTACCACATACACTTTCATTATGAAACTACATAATGTGACACTTCAATATTCAGGCAATTTAGCACAAGAGAACTTGACCATGTATATAACATAAGATGCATGTTACTGATACACTGCTACAGTGAAAAAGGTCCTGCTGTTAACTATAAATCAATTTTCCCCACTTAGACAAAACAGCAAATATATGGAAAAACTAATCTGCAGCATATTTTTAAATACATATTTTATTACAACCTGAATGGAGCAATTAGAGAAGTTCACGGGATCACAGGGTGTCAGGGGTTGGAAGGGACCTTGGAGATCTTTGAGTCCAACCCCCCAGCCAGAGCAGGATCATATAATCTAGCACAGGTCACACAGGAACGCATCCAGGTCGGTCTTGAAAATCTCCAGAGAAGGAGACTCCACAACCTCTCTGGGGAGCCCATTCCAGCGCTCTGTGACCCTCACAGCAGGAAGCAACTCCTCAGGTTAAGGTGGAACCTCTTGTGCTCCAGCTTATATCCATTCCCCCTTGTCCTATCACGGCATGAGTGAGAAGAGGCTGCCCCTTTCCTCCTGACACTCAGCCCTCAGATATTTATAAAGATCTATGAAATCCCCTCTCAGTCTTCTCTTCTCCAGACTAAAGAGCCCCAGGTGTCTCAGCCTGTCCTCATAAGACACGTGTTCCAGTCCCTTCATCATCCTTGTAGCCCTCCGTTGGACTCTCTTGAGCAGATCCCTGTCTCTCTTGAACTCGGGAGCCCAGAACTGGATGCAATACTCCAGGCGCGCTCT
>JANHFX010029456.1:0-16210 GCA_027560015.1 Chloroceryle amazona | reverse complement strand
AATCTGCGGAAGACAGAATAACACATGAGTTCTTTGAGTGGAGGAATGTGCTTGGGAAAACGGGGCTTTACAGCCCACCTGAAGACCACCAAAGACCCCTTAGAGATGGTACTGGACATGCATATCACTACCAGGTAGTAGGTGTGGTTAAGTAAAACAGCTCCTGGAATATGCTAAGTAGTTTTTCAAAGAAGAATGAATATTCAATAAGACCAATAAAAGATCAGAAACAACCAACATCACACAGAACATTCTCCCCCTGGACTTGGAAACAAATTGGACTGACAGAACACCACAGATCCATGGTGGTACCTATCACAACTGACCCTTTTTGTCCTTTCTTTCCTTCCCCTCGCCCTCTGTCTTTGCTTTTCAAACCTTATTGTCAGGCAAATAGTCACTTGGCACTTGACTCCGTTTTGAGTCTCAATTCTGCTCCCAAGAACACAGCCAAAACCTTGCCCTGATCAATGACCAGCACATAACAATAGGACTTAATATTGTAACACTGGCAGTAAAGCTCAAAATGAGACCTTATAGGAAACAAAGGTGATTTTGTTTTACAGTGAAATTGATTTCACCCATACTGTCATATCCACATACTCACAAGCACAAAGAAATGTGTGTCCAAGAGGTCTGTAAGGCATCAGGTGCCACAAAGCATGCAGGTGGGTGTCCTTCCAGTATTCAAATTTCCCCAGTGTTGCAAAGGACAAGGTATACAGCTCATCAATCCTTAACACTCCTTCTAGGTCTCTTTTTAGGTTACTGATGAAATGCTGATTTTGGAGATACCTTTTTTTTCTTCCTATTAGGAGAGTATTAGTCCTTTCATCTTGTCCTGCTTTCTGAACCACTGGGATTTACCCATTGTCCTTTGACTCCCAAACTGGGTCTGGCTGCCCTGTAAAGATGCACATAGATTTACTGGGATCTTGATGATCTCCTAATCTAGGTGTCATCAACACATTCCATGCCTGCATCTTTTTGGCTGCTGTTTGTTGCACTGGTACTTCCACACCCAGGCACTCTCATTAATACCAACCTAAATCTTTCTATTACTTTTTTCTTTTTTTTTTTTTTTTTTTAGTTAAACAAACATTCTAAATGAACTACAATATGTTCTCTAGCTAAAGAAAGAGTTGTTTGACAAGCAGTGTTAGTTCACATAGTTGCTGGCCCCAAAGCTTCTCCGGTATCTATGTATGCAGGCAGGCAGGCAGGCTTGTCTGTGTTCAACCTGCAGCAGTCTTATTCACAAAGTGCTGTGTAAATACTGTGTATGAGGTGGAGAGAAGTTGTGAACAACCTGCAAAGAGGGAGGAAGCAACATGTTAAGATCCACTACTGATAAGATGCAGCTGCAACCCAAACCCCCATTTGGCATTCTCTCCTCCCACTCAGGGTGCATGTTGATGTTGCTATTTGGCCAGTTCATGTTATTTTTCTCCTCTGATTTATTAGTTTTCTACAGAAGAAAGATTTATTCTCCACCTACCGGATGGAAAACATACCTTTACATTCTCTGAAACCAGGGGTATGAAGCTTCAAGAATCACCTTCCTCACTCCTGCTACAGTATACAACAACTATGCCTTAAAAAACAAGATACTCGGATACCATTCTGTGGCAAAGACTGATGATTTCTTCAAGCAGTTAAGGCTTCCTTTCATAATAAGCTTTTTTGTAGGTTAACTCGAAACATCTCCTAACAGCAGGAACTTATAATTTACTTTGGTTTTGAAAGGATTGATATCCCTGGTCATTCCCCAGTTGATACACAGAAATTTTAAATCTTATTAGCCTTACTTGTATTGTTTTCTTAGCCTCACTTGCATAGTTTAGTCATCTGTTGGGTAGAGTTGATAATGAGATGTTTTGAAACCTGTGACTTCTTGCCTGGCAAAGATGAAACAGGCCTTGAACCATCCTTGTTAAGCCAGAACACCGCTAATAACAGGGACTCAAGACAACCTCAAGATAAGCACAGAGGAGGACACCAGTGTTAATATAAGAACCTGAAAACTAATTTAAACTGACCTTATTGGAGCATTCCAGGACCAAAGGATGGATGTGCTAACCCCATGACCTTATAAGGACAAAGGAAGCCCAGAGTTCAACTAATGAACAGTGTGAGGAAGACTCAACCACCATAGGGGAAAGAAATGCCCCTAACTGTAATTTTATTACACATGCTTGGACTATGTAAATGAATTTTGGGAACTTGAGTAAGACTGCCCTTTCCAGGAAATGTGATGAATATGTATGTTTTTCATGTATATTAGATGGTGTGTTTTGCTAATTCATTGGAGCTCTTATGGAGGCAAATCCCCGGTGCTGCCCTAGTGCTGCAATAAAGAATGCCTGCTTAATAACAACTCTGTTGTTATCGAGTATTTATCTTGGAATCCTGACCCAGACATACCTAGCCTTCCACCTTGGTGAGGAGTGTTAGAAAACAAGGGAGTTTGGAAGCTTCGATTTTTGTTTCGCTTTCCTGATGAAAACAAATCCACTCCAGATCAAAAATTAACAGGAATAATTTGTCTCGGTATTTTTCAAATAATTTTCTTTCCATGGTATCTTTTCTGGGAGGTGGGTTAGCTTATTTCAGATTCATTTGATTCAGTGAAGAAGTCATAACTGTTTGAGGCAACTTTCCTATATTTTTCAATAATGATTTATTTTCCATGAGATATTATTTATTCTTCCCAATTATACCCTGATTTCAAATTATATATTGTTTTATCACTGTAGAGAAGAATTTGAAATGAAATCTTAGTACTGCTTAGACAAGAATATGTCTTCCTCAATGAAATACCTGAAAGAAAATACTTCAGGTTTGTTTAAAATACAATAGATGCTTTTGTAATCATTGGTATTACAGGATGTGCGGGGTAGAGAAAGCAGTATAAGGGTAAAATAATCAACTCTCTGTCATGAGACATGTGCCCAGATTACAAATTCATGTTAGATCTGAAACAGCACACTGAAGTCTTGTTGGCCATTGCTCAGTACAGGCCAAAAATACACGTTCAGGATAGATGGTGAGAAAATGTACTTTAAAGCTGTCCACTTACACGAAAGAAGTCAACTTCAGAAAGGCTTTGGACACTATCTCCCACAACATCCTCATAGGTAAACTGAAGAAGTGTGGGTTAGATAAATGGACAGTGAAGTGGATTCAAAACTGTCTGAACAACAGAGCTCAGAGAGTTGTGATCAGTGGTGCAGTCTTGTTGGTGGCGTGCAGCTAGTGGAGTTTCCCAGGGGTTGGTACAGGGTCCAGTCTTGTTCAACATATTCATCAGTGACCTGGATGAAGGGACAGAGTGTACCCTCAGTAAGTGTGATGGTGATACAAAGCTGGGAGGAGTCGCTGACACACCAGAAGGATGTGCTGCTGTGCAGTATTAAGACCTGTACAGTCTGGAGAGTTATAGAGGGAAACCTAATGAAAAAGAAGGGAAATTACAGAGTCCTCCACCTTTGGAGGAATAACCAGTAAAGATTAGAGGTTGACCTGCTGAAAAGCAGCTCCACAGAGAAGGACCTGTGAGTCCCGGTGAACAACAAGTTAACCATGAGCCATCAGCATGTTCTTGTAGCCAAGAAGGCCAATGCTATCCTGGGGTACGTAAAGAAGAGTGTGTCCAGCAGGTCAAGGGAAGTTCTCCCTCGCTAGTCTGCCCTAGTGAGGCCACATCTGCAGTTCTGTGTTGAACTGGGCTACGCAGTTCAAGAGAGGCAAGGAACTACTGGATAGAGTCCAGCAGAGGTCTACAAAGAGGGCACCAGACCATTTCTCTTACGAAGAAAGGCTGAGTGACCTTGGTCTGCTTATTCTGAGAAGACTGAAAGGGGATCCGAAAAATGCTTATTCATATCAAAAGGGCAGGTGTCAAGAGAATGGGATAGTCTCTTTTCAGTAGTGCCCAGTGATAGGACAAGCAGCAATGGGCACAAACTGCAGCACAGGAAGTTCCACCTAAACATAAGGAAAAACTTGTCTGAGGGTGACAGAGCACTGGACCAGGCTGCCCAGAGAAGGTATAGAGTCTCCTTCTCTGAATGATATGAAAATCTTGCCTGGATGCAGCCTTATGCAACTGCTCTAGGCCAACCTGGTTTAGCAGGGGGGGTGGACTAGATGATTTCCAGAGTCCCTTCCAACTCCTACAATTCTGTGTTGCTGTGAAAGTCATATCTGTTTTAAAAGAATGTCAAGTTCATAACTGTGAATCTTCTTTCCAAGCACATTTATTAGATTCTTTTTTCCCTTCTGTAGTTATTCATTCCTTGACACATAGTAAAATGTACTTACAGAAGAAATTTAACTACACTGGCAAAATGAAGACTTTTGTTGGCAGGAAGAAAAAGCTAATAATGAATTTTGACAGAGCTATGAAAAAAAACCCTCAACATTTGCTTCAAAAACTTCCCCAATGAACCTCTATAACTTCAGTAAGTTTTTGGATACAGAAATATCAAATAGATCTTGAGTTTTACCTCAGAAGTAGTTGGAACATTTCCCTTAGAAGCTGTGCTTTAATCGCCACTTCCTGATGTATACAAATATTTACTTAAAAGGTAAACTTTAATGTACATCACCTACAATTGAATCTTATAGCATTTTTATTCAGAGGACAGATGTGTGGTTCCTATAGACATGACATTTCATAAATGTTGCAACCTTGTCATTCAGCAAACACATTGGAAGGAGGCTTCTGTTTCTCACTCAAAGCATCCCAAAATAGACTTCAAAGCCTGTGGAAGAATTCAGCCATTCTATTCCCGGAAAAACTATGTAGTACTTAAAGCATTTCAAAATTCTATAAAGTTTATGTATGGCATAAAAAATAAATTATATAAATAAATAACTAGTAAGCGAAAGCACAGTTCATGGGATATTATTAATCAGGTTAAGCTGCATTTTGATTTCAGAATATGATGGCCTCCCATCAAATTATTCTCAACCCTTAAGGTACAGGAAGCCGAATGATGAGTGTATTATGGCTGTCTTCATGCATTATAGTTTGTATTATGATACGGTAACAGTTGTATCATGTCACACTATACTGAACAAGTTCAAATGGAAGGCTTGTCAGCCTAATGGAAGTTAAAAGCCAAGAGCACCAATGACAGTCCACCAAGTCCATCAAGACTATGTAAGGAACTTGTAACAAATGCCCTTTTTCAGAAGGGATTTTTTAGTGTTTCCCTACCTTGTTTTTTGTTTCACCGTTCCACAGATGACAAAGGACACAAGTGTAAAGGAATCCTTTTGAAGGAACTCCTCCATCCCAAAACCTGATGCTATCTAACTTCGATAATGAAGAAAATTTAGCACAAAATGCAGTCTTTGTTTTGCTTTTGTCAACACTCGATCGCCTCTATTACTTACAAATACTTTGCCTAGTCACATGAAATGTTAGTTAGCTGTCAGGTACCTGCACAGTCTTGGGCCTCTCTATACAAACAGGAACACACCACACTTTCTCAGATTACCTGAATGAATATTATTCGGGAGTAGTATAATGCAGAGCTCCAAGCTTGTGCTTGGGCCATCCACTGACTCACAGAGTCGGGCTGAAGCAGAGGTCAAATCCAAAGCTGCAAGGGTTAAATAGTTAGGTTTGCCCTCCCATGCTTATGGGCATGGAGTCAGACAGGAGCTGTTAGCAATTCTGAAGAATAAATAGCCTTGATGGGCAGTCAATCTCAAATGCTTCTCAATCAAGTGAAGAATTTCCCATGCCAGGTCAAGAATCACCACACCTGCGATGGTCATGGGATGAGAATTCATGATCTTGTGTTTCTCCTTCTAGGCATGAAAATGCTGTCTTCTTCCGTGGACAATTCCCAGTACCCACAAAGAACTAGGAAGAGTGGTTAACTCTCAAAAGAGTTGTTAACTTAACAATTCTGCTCTGGGCGGATTTGCCAAGGTAATGGCTCTCTGGAACCTCCCTTTGTTCCCAGGAGAACAGGACACCTACAACTGCCCCGAGACAGTTTAGGATTAGCAGTAATTAAAGTTTCCCTTTTAAACTGCCCTCCTGCTAGCTGTATAAAGGAACTACACTATAAGTAGTACTAAGTGTAGGAAGGAATGCAGACCTGGCTCCTCAGCACAGATATCCATCCAGAAATTATTCCCTTTTGATTTCACATTTGGGCTGATGACTTTAGGAACAACAAGACAACACCTGATTGGATTCAGACAGTATTTCAATCAAGAAGCAGTAGCATTCCAGTTTTGTTTTGTGTCCTGTAAACTGAGAGACATGCCCTGTGGGAAAACGATAAGGCTTATTCCTGAGGGAGTTACCTGCAATTACTGTCAGTGCACATCTTGGCCTTGCTCTCTGGATGCTCATAAGTAAAAGAACTCTGAAGAAGAGTGTATCTGGAATTGTTTTCTTACAGAAAATAAGGTGATTGTAACAGGCTTGAAATTTAGCTTTAGTGTTTTTGTCAAGGCAGTATGAAAGTTCACAAGCTAGAACAGACCATGCGGATTTTACTAAAGAATATGCTAAGAAGTAAAAGGATATTTTCAGCCTCTATAACTGACTATGCAAACAAAAAAACATTGGAGCATTGGATGTTTTAACTCAGCAGATCCTGTCTTTGCTGCCTGTGACACATACATTAGTAATTGCAAATCAGCAAAATTGAAAGGCAGCAAAAACAAAGCTTGTGACATTTGGATCCTGTTGTATTCCTTGTATCATGCATTGAATCTCCCAAGAGAAAAATGTGAGGATGTAAAGAACTTAGGAAAATAAATACAGAAACTGAAAGAGGATCAAATTCCTACATTAAAAGAATAAAACACCACCTTTATCAGAAAAGAGGAAGATATTGAATCTTGTTTAAAAACTAAACTAGAGTTAAATGTTGGAAAAGTGCAAGATGAGAAACAGGAGAGTTTAGAGAATGATCTAGTCAAAGCTTCAACAGCACTTCAGTTTCTGGAAGAGCAACATAAATTCATCCAATCAATTCAACAGCACAATGCAATCATTGAAGAACTAACAAAACATTTACATGAAAGGTAATGTTGTGAGGGCTGCAGAAATTATGTTATTTTCCTAACACCTTAACCTTCTTTCCCAAGAATTATTCTGAAACTTGAAAACCCTCCCCAAAGACACATCGTCAGGAGTTCCTTCCAACCCTAAACTGGAGGGACTCCATCCCATTTACCCTGTAGTAATTTGAAAGGTTGAAAGGAGAGGAAGTAGAGAAACAAGTGTTCAGGAAAAAGTAAAGGAAACAGTTCAAAAGAAGACCCATGAAGCTAAGTCCACTGTATACAGTTAGGTTCTTTATCTAGAAACACTCTTAACTGACTTGTGCACTTGAGTGTGGAGCATGTATACACACTTCAGTGGAGGTTTAGGCTGGATATCAGGAAACATTTCTTCACTGAAAGGGTTATTAAACATTGGAATGATCTGCCCAGGGTAGTGGTGGAGTATCCATCCCTGGAGGCTTTTAGATGGTGTGTGACCCTCATGCTTAGGGACATGGTTTAGTGGTGATCTTGCAGTGTTGGCTCAAAGGTTGGACTGGATGATCTTGAAGGTCTCTGTGATTCTATAATATGCAACCCAGCTCACTCATGGAGTCTGTCTAATACAGATGCACATATGTTTAAGATTTAAGCATTGTAGTCAATCCAGACACAAACTTTTAACAGCTGGATAAGATGTTTTAGTGCCGTTTCCCCCATGGAAGAGTCTTAATGTTTGTTTGAAAGTGACTGCACTGCTGCAGGCCTCCATGAGGAGGCCCGCTCAGTTGCAAGGGAAGAACTCCTGTGAGCCCATTCAAACTGTGATTTATTGTAATCATGGCCCTCAATTTGCTTCAAGTGTAAGGGCAGAAAAAGTCATAACCCCCAGATTTCAGTGTTTCTTCATGGAATAGTCTAACCTTTTAATCAAAGCCACCTGGGATAAAGAAAACTAAGGCAATCCAGAAGTGCAATTCAACTCATTGCCTACTCATAATCCCTGTTCTAAATCTCCTGAACTCACACAAGATCCATTCAGAAATTAACTGTGGAAGGAACTAACTGATCTCAGAGAAGATATGACAATCTACCATGATCAAATCAACTTTTATGGAGGCTCTATCGACATAATTGATAAGAAAGAAGCAAAGATGATAGCTACTTCCCTTTCCCCCCAGTGAATCGGTATTAAGGTCTGTAAAGTGATGTTTGGTCAACTTCACAGCAAGTCCGAGACAAGGTCTGTAGCATCTCCTAGGGAGGGCTGGGTTCCTGTGAGCTGGCATCACAGATTCCAGAACCTTTGCAGTGGGTTCTCAGGGATGATCCTCAGTCAAAATAGTCATTGGGAGCTCAGAGAAAACCGTCTCAATTATTAAAAGAAACAGAATCATTCATGAACATTCTTGAGATGTCTATGATAAACCAAGGCAGAAAAACTCAAGTGCAGGTCACTTTAAGTAGATGAGTAAGGCGAAAACATCACCTTACAACTAGGATAATTAAAGGGAGTAATGCATCGCCCAGTTAGCAAAAGCCCAGGAGGGATTTTAGGTGTACCATTTCTAAAGGAAAATTGCCCTAGAGTGGATGTGGGGGGAGAAGAAGATGCAGAAGAAGAAGAAGCAGAAGCAGAAGCAGAAGAAGAAGAAGAAGAAGAAGGAGAAAGTTATGTTGAGGGAGGACTCTCAGTCATTTCTGCTGTGGATAGTTGGTCTGTACTCAAGGTACCAGACTACAACTGTTGATGCTTGGGCAGGAAATCCATGAAATCTTGGGAACAGAATGAGACCGAGTGTGGTAGGATTGAAGCAGATATGATCATCTTGTAAATCAAGGTGCTCTAACAGAGAAGATTCATAATAGTCCCATGTGGCCTGTGAGCAAAGCAGATCAGACTTGAGACTCACAGTGGACTACAGAGCTCTGAATATCTGTACAGCCCCAGAAGCACTTGTGATTGACAAATACAAGGAAGTTGTGCATCAGGGTCATGTTGACACAGTATGACAGATGTGGTCAATGCTTGTTTTCTGTACCTTTGAATCCAACTTGCTGGTAGCTTTGGCCTTCTCAGGAACTCACTTTGCCTTCATTCGTAATCACAAGGTTACAATTCTTCCTGCAGTATTTATCATACCTGTGCATCATGTATGCCAGAAAAATTGTAGAGTCCAGAAAGGATGTGATCAAAAGCCATTTTAATCAAATGACATTTTAATCCACTCACCCAGCAAGGAAAGGAAGAAAAATAAGAACTCATGGAAGAAGTACTGCTTTTCCTAATTGAAACAAGACTTAAACCCAGTACGTAAAAGACTCAGTTAGTTCAAGGCTAAGTCAAATACTTGGGGATGTCCTTGGATGAAAATGGTCAATCCCTGCATATTGGAAGCACTGTAAAATTCCAGTCGCGACCAACAGTAATTTTTAGGATTAATTATTTTTCCCCAAGAATCCTTTTAAAAAAACCTGCAAGCCTCTATATTGGCTAGTCATGAAAAAAAGTAAATGGATGTGGGAAAGGTAACAGAATGATGCACTCAAAAGATTTACATGATGACACTGCATCAGCCCCCCCAGACCTTTCCTCTCCCTTTCACTTTTAGTTAGCTGGTTTCACTGAAAGCATGGGAGTCACACTTTCTCAAATTCAATCAGGAAACCAGGAGTTATTGAACATGCACCCAGACTTTTGGATCTAAGTAAACAAAAGTTCAGCCCATGTAAAAGGGTTTGTCTTGTCCTAGTATGGAGCCTGAAGCACTGGGGATTATGTAATTAAAAGGTCCAAAGAGATTAAGCAAACTGCACACTCCTCTCTAAAATAATTTCAGGTAAAACTAAGGACAGTCAGGTCAGCAAGCCCAGAACCGCACAATGGACTCCAGCTTTAGCAAATCACGGTGTCAGCTTCAAAATTGCACCAAGAACCTGTAGCTCTGTATGAGTTGCTGGTGGAGAGAAAAGTACATTCTTTTCCCTTCCCCATGGTAAAGAAAGTCTCTTAGCCTGCAAAATGCAGGGGATCACAAGAAGCTGTAAAAAAAAGTGGGTTTACCATCTGCTTTACAGATAGGTTCCCCTTTTAGAACAAAAGTATTACCAAAACTTGATACAAAACAGTTAAGTGCTAGATGGTAGAGTCATGTCTGGTCCAGCATGGCCTCAATATGCATTAACTTCAGATCTGCAGGTAGTGTTAAAGGTTTTGAGGTTCAAATCACCAAATGTTCTTCTGGTAATTTATATGAACTCAGACCAGACCATGGCTGGCCTCCTGTTCGGTTACAAGAAATCCAGAGTTTTCAGATGGCAAACCAGTAGCACAGACTGCTAAATGGAAAAAAATACTTTATCTAACCTAGACCACAAAATGAGTAACCTGGATGACACAGACTCCTAGCTCATAGTGAACAGCGAACAGCAGCAAGCATATTGTAATAACCAGTATGGCTGATAATATGTCCAAGCAAGCTTCATACAAGTCTGAGCCCAGCACAGAGCAAAATCCTTTCTCTGTACCTGTTGCAGCTGTCATAACTGAGGCTTAGGGAAGAACTGGAAGAGTCATCTTAGATTTAAGTAACTTCCTGGAAGGAGATGCAGAGACTACTAAAGAATTGGCTGAAGCAGGAAAAGACCAATCAAGTCACCACAGTATGGGAAAGTAATAGCTACTGAGCTGCAGATGCAGAAGACAGTAGGCATTGGATTGTGTCTCAGAATGAATACACAATAGCCAATCAAATTAAAACATTAGGAAGGCCGCAGAGCTCAGGCAAACACTGGGAGCAGAGTGAAGGACACTGTCTGGTGGTCTAACAAGAAGAAATAGGTAGATCACTGGTGTTAGAATTGCCTTTGTGTACAACCTATGCAGATTATGCTGGAATAAATGACCCAATCCAAAGTATTATATGCCCTTGAGTATAACTGCAGATTGATTTTGTGAGATATCTGTCAGTGACAGCTCACAACAACAAACGCATCTTGGTAGTTTCAGATCCTTTAGGAAAAAACCAACACAGCAGCCACCACTGCAAAGCTATTACTTAAAATCTTTTTTGCTGTGGGGTATGCCCCATACCATAGGTTCTGATCTCAGCTCCTGTTCTGTCTAAATAGTTATACATGAGCTGTGCAAAGCCCTAGGAATAAAGTAGAGGTTCCACAGCTGCATGGCACTCATCTCCACACATACTGGAGCACATAAACTGCACAGTTAAGTATTAAGAAAATGGTGAAAAAACTAATGGGAAGAATTTGGATTAGAAAGTCTACATTATTTTCATGGCATTGGGAAAATATAAAGCAACTCATGGTTGTACTCCCTCCTGAGCTATGACACAGTGGCAGATGAGAATGCTTGGGTCCTGGTGGCATGGGGTAGTTACAGAACAGAAAGTAGTTACAGAGGAGTGGGTAGAAACATTAGTGGAAGAAATAGCAACGGGTCACCAAGACATAGGAAGATAACCGGGTAAAGCCCTAGTGGATATGGACAAAATGTTAGGATGTGACAGGAAATCACGTTATATGGGATGTACAGCAACCAGTAATGTATAGGAAATTCCCTGTGAGCAAACATTCTCTGACACATTGGTGGGATGGGCCACCTATATTATGGATAAAGTTAGTCCTGCTGTTCATCGGGTTGAAATTTTACACAGCAGGCATGGCAGGCCATGGAGAAAATACCCCCATACTTCTCAACTGGAGGAACACAAAGCTGAACCTTCAGCTTCCACAAATAGGTGAATTCCCAGAGTGGACACGAGTAACACCAATTTCATCCTTTCCTAGTGTGGTAACAGGTGTTTGAACATGAACACTTCCAAACACTTTATATAATAACTTTCTCCTTTACCAGGGAGTGAGGGTGGGGAGGAGGTTGGTAGGAATATCCTATAATTTTATTCTTCGGAGGGAAAAAATAGTAGTATTTATGCATTTGGTTGATATATGCAATAAGAACAACAGTCAAGACCATGCAATCAATTGATAAATAACTAAGACCTGTGCCTCTAACAGCAGTTTGGAGCTGCTAAGTGAAGCAGTACCACACTGGAGTGTCATATGCAATGGTTCAACAGTTGTAAGAGTGGAACATACTAACGCTCCCATTTTCCATACACTGAGATTGACTGAAAGTGTCCAGCATCGCGCTAGAGATCTGCTAGGCTTTTCTTAGAGTACACATTCCTTAGCAGGTGATCAAAAGTGAATTATTGTGCCTTGCAGAATTACACAGGGGAAAACCCAGATGCCAGTGTCACCCATGATATATATACTGAGACTTGTGAGGTGATGCTGGCAGCTATTGCCCAGGCTCCAAGTTCTCCTTTTAGTGTTGCTGTTCTAACAGGGAGTCAAGTCTGAAAAGAGCGGGCAATGAACTTTACCCTGGTTTGATCAGCTCCACCAGTCTGAAGACCATGAAAGTCATTGCAGAATGAACTCCCTACAGCTGGGCAATTAAAAGTAGAGATTTGAATAAGAAAGGTCCTGGACTGGCTCATCCCACTGAATGGAACCACATCTAGTAAAGCTATGTCAGTTATCCACTTCAAAAACCTTGGAAAAGTGTAATTAATGTTAGAGAGGGTCTGAAAGTTAATTATACATTAGTTTGGGGGAAAAAAAAATGAATGCATGTATTTTATCCTTTCATCATTAATGAAATGTCCCTCTAGGAGTTAAAATATCCTACACCTGGGGAGAAACACCACCATGTACCAGTACAAATTAGAGGGAGACCCAGTGGAAAGCAGCCCCATGGAGAGGGACATTGGCATCTTGGTGGACAGTTAAGTTCTCCATGGAACACCAACATGCCCCTGTGGCCAGGAAGGCCAATGGTATCCTGGGTTATATAAAGAAGAGTGTGGCCAGCAGGTCAAGGGAGGTTCTCCCTCCCCTCTACTCTGCACTAGTGAGACCACATTTGGAGTACTTTGTCCAGTTCTGGTCTCCCGAGTTCAAGAGGGACAGGGAAATACTAGAGAGAGTCCAAGGGAGAGCTACGAAGATGATGAAGGGACTGGAACATCTCTCTTATGAGGAAAGGCTGAGAGACCTGGGACTGTTGAGCCTGGAAAAGAGAAGACTGAGAGGGGATCCTATTAATGTTTCCAAATATCTGAAGGGTGGGTGTCAAGTAGAAGAGGTCAGTCTCTTTTCAGTGATGCCCTGTGATAGGATGAGAGATACTGGTAGCAAGGTGAAACACGAGAAGTTCCACCTCAAAATGAGGAAAAACTTCTTCACTGTGAGAGTGGCAGAGCACTGGAACAGGCTGCCAAGAGTGGTTGTGGAGTCTCCTTCTCTAGAGACTTTAAGACCCACCTGGATCTGTTCCTGTGTGGCCTGCCCTAGGTGTCCTGCACTGGCAGAGGGGTTAGACTCTATGATCTCCAGAGGTCCCTTCCAACTCCTACCATTCTATGATTCTAGTCAAGGTGAATAAATCCCCTATAATTTTATGTTGGTACAAGGTTTTTGTCAGTAAAGCTTGTACTTAGATTATTTCTCTGGACAGACTCAAGAAGTGGGCCCAGGTGAACCTCATGAGGTTCAGCAAGACCAAGTGCAAGGTCTTGGGGTAGGGCAAACCCCAGTATCAACACCATCTGAGGGACGAAAGGATTAAAAACAGCCCTGCAGAGAAGGACTTGGGGATATTGGTGAATGAAAAGTACGACATGACCTTGTCACTGGGCACTCACTGCTCTGAAGGCCGACTGAACTGCATTAAAACAAGGGTGGCCAACAGGTCAAAAGGTGATACTGCGCATCTACTCTGCTCTGGTGAGACTTTACCTGGAATACTGTGTGTGTCCAGCTCTAGTGCCCTCAGCTCATAAAAGACATGGACCTATTGGAGCAGGTGCTGAAGAGGGTCACAGAGCTGGAGCACCTCTCCTGTGAAAAAAAGCTGAGAGAGTTGGGTTTGTTCAGCCTGAAGAAGGTTCCAGGAAGACATTATTGTGGCCTTTCAGTACTTAAAGGGGGCATTTGAGAAAGAGGAGGACAGTCTTTTCAGTAGGGTCTGTAACAATAAGACAAGGGGCAATGGTTTTAAATTAAAAGAGGGCAGATTCAGAATAGAAATAAGGAAGAATTTTTTTTCCAGTGATGGTGGTGAAAAACTGCCACGTTGCCCAGAGAGGTGGCAGAAGCCCCCTCCCCGAAAACATTCAAAGTCAGATTGGACAGGGCTCTGAGCAACTTTATCTAGTTAAAGATGTTCTACTCATTGCAGAAGGGTTGTAGTATATGCCCTTTAAGGTTCCCTTCCAACCCAGAACATTCTACGATTCTTTTAATTTCAGGAAAATTCAATTGATGGTTGATCATCTGAGCAGCTGTCTTGTAATACGTCAGTGAAATACAAATGGTTATGGATTTTATAACCCTATTTGGACAGTACAGCACTATTAAGCTGTACCCTCATCCTTATCCCCTATTTTATGCTTTGTCACTCTCTTTCCTTAATGCTCTCAGAAACATCTCTCTTTAGTTCATTTTTGTTGTACATTTCATTAAATTGCAAACAGATAATCTCTCAGATTCTGGGGAACCCCTTTGTCAGAGGAATTACTGGGGATAGTCCCTCTATGATGAAATTGAGAGTTGTGAAATTAACAATGGGCTGACTAAAGATACGATTCTCTATTATCCCATTTTCTCAGTAACAATTTTAGCAAAATATGTATGCCTGTACATTTAGGTTCCTGTAATTTATTTTCTGTCAAAGATTCTGAATTTATGAATTATGAGATCCATAAGCGTGAATGGGGAATCTGGAACTTACCCTGCATTACTTGCTACTGTAGAATTAAGAAATCCCAAATGTATATCCATTCTTTGAACCGATCTTTTCCTCAAAGCAATTTCATTTATTGGACTCGGAGTATACGCAGGACTCTTAGACACAGGCAAAAGCCCTACACATAGTAGTAATTTATAGCTCCCTTAATGAATTAATTTGGCTTATGATGTTGTAACAGAAAGAAGCTGTTAACATGATATACTTGCCAAGATCTACTTATGAAAAAGTACCCATTTGATTTGTTAAGGCAGACCAGGCCCCAGCAGTTCACCCGTGTTCACTGTTAAACAAATTGCCATCAGAGCACAATCTTACTTACTGATCGTTCTCATTTTGTTGTCGGTCTGAAGCTATGAATGGCTCCCAGGATTCTATGCTTGAGCAATGTACCAAACTGATGGACTAGGATTTGATGACACTACATCATATCCTCATTTGAATGTCTACAGATTATTTTATTTCTTTATTTTATACGGCTAAGGACTTACACAGTTTCAACTGAAAGTATTTGGTATGGTTTACTGAATTTCTTCATATTCTACCCAGATCATGCACATTTCATTAATTTCAAAATGTTCTTCATGACAGTTAAAAAGCTTGCTGCTTCTCTTCTAAACGTCCCAGGGCTGATGGGACTAATTAATACTAATGGTTCAGAAGATGACACTTGTCTGCAGTCTGGCAATTGCTGTACAAGTCTTGACTACTTACAGGGTTTTCCATGAGCTGCCCTCTGAAGCATTGTCTACGACCCTACTGGAAGGCAAAACCTGGGAGCACCCAGGACAGTCTATCAAGACCGCGTAAAACACTTTTAAGCGCTTGTCAGCGAAAGGGTTTTTTTAAGCATACCCCCAGCCCTTTTTGTGTTTCATTGTTTCATAGGTGACAAGGTATTGCTGGCTCAGGACACATTTTTTAATTACCTTGTTAAGTTTTGAAAAAACTACTTCTATGCCAGCAACGCTGCCTCTCCTATGACAGTTTAGTGCCAAATGCAGTCCTCGATTTTCTTGCAGACATCACAGTACCTGTGGCCAGCACACCCTAGAGCCTCTATTATTCGCAAAAGCTTTGCCTAGTCAGGTGAAATGCTAGTCAGCCTCCAGGTTACCTGGGCACACTCGTGGGCGTCTCTGTACAAACACGACTACCAACAGTTCCCCAGATCAGCTCAACATTGTTTGAGCGTTGGAAGACCACCAGGGGAACCGCCGAAAGTCGCTGCAAAGCGCTGTGGTGTGCCCATGAAAAACCGTGAGGCTGCCAGCCACACCACAATGACAATCTCTCTACTTTGAAACTGGGATAAGTCACAAGAACTGATACTCAACCAGCCTTTTGCATCTTCTG
>JANHFX010029454.1:21409-40028 GCA_027560015.1 Chloroceryle amazona | reverse complement strand
TAAAAATGTTAAACAAGACAGGCCCCGGTACAGACCCCTGAGGGACACCACTTGTCACTGCTCTCCATCTGGACTTTAAGCCATTGACCACTACCCTCTGGATGCAGCCATCCAGTCAATTCCTTATCCACTGAATGGTCCACCCATCAAATCCATATCTCTCCAGCTTGGTGAGTAGGATGGTGTGGGGGAACATGTCAAAGGCCTTGTCCAGATAGATCACATCCACAGGTTGTCCCTTGTCCACTGATGTAGTCATTCTGTCACAGAAAGCGACTAGGTTTGTCAAGCAGGATTTCCCATTAGTGAAGCCAACTAGGAAGTTGGAACTGGGAAGGACAACTATTTCTCTAAGTGGTTCATCAGTACTCTGGAACAGGACATCAGAAGCTCTACTGTCAGACACTAATCATTTCAAAGAAATCCAAATGAATGGGAGTGGCTACCAACACAGTTGCTGCACAGACTACTTGGGAATGCCAGAGAAATTCACTATGTCTATAGTCAAGACTATATATAGAAACCAAGTGAATTTATTTCTCATTTAATATTGGGGGTGTGGTGTGGGGGGTTTGTTTTGTTTGTTTTTTTTTTTTTTTTTTAATTGAGGACATTAAAAGGATAAAGTAATCAAGCATTATAAGTTTCAACAAATGGAATCATTAAAATAATATATTGGGGGGTTCAACAGAAGAAATTGCTCATACTCTTCCTTTTTCCATAGAAACCATGCCTCAGGAAAGCTAGAAAGCTTGTGTGCTCCAGGTTAGTCTAACATCTCAACTTGCACCAGTGATGATGGTGTGCTAGCATTTCACATTAAACAGCAGCAGCTGTGTCAGATGCAGCACAGACACACTCCTTTTTACCATATATGCTCCAGGCAACAAAAGCTGTCAAAAAGGATAAAAACATTTAACTATTACAGCTGTTTCTGACAGAAAGCCTTAATTTCATTCTAAATTCTTTAGATAACATTTAAACACAGGGATAATTAAATTAATTTTAGTCAAATGCACATACTAATTAAGAGAAACTAAAAAATTTGAGCCATTTGCATCATTCTCTGGCACATTTGTTCCTTATGAAAAAGAGTACTTTTTGAACTGCTTCCTCCACAGTTGAGACAGCATGTAACTATCAGATTTCAGTGAATATTATTTGTCATTTAATTTTTAAAAGCTACGAATCTCAATTTCTTTTGTATGCTTTGTTGTGAACAGCATCTACTTCATCACATTGTACCAAGCAATATAGAATGTCACCAAAGCTAAGACAGAGACAGATGAGAACTAGTAAGGTGAGTGCTGGTGAACTTTGAGCTTTAGGACAGTGAGGTCTGATTCTAGCTCTTGGCCAACATGATTCCTAATGGATCTTGAGAAATCCTAGACATAGGATACAGGAGTTGTTCTTTCTGACAGTTTTTTATGCCCAGATGTGTTTATCTCACCAGTCTACGAAATAACTTTGCTACCAGCACCCTCTATGAAATATGCTTCCTTACATATATAAATGTATTACTTCAAATAAGCTTTCCTAATTAATTCTTCCTGGTCAGCATAATGGCTAACAAAATCTTTCTAAATCAAATAAATATCCCATTCTTATTAAAACCATGTGTTCTATAACATCATATAAACAATAGCATACAATTGAAAGCCAAAATATTTAATTTTACAACATACTCTATTAAATCAGGAAGACCTTTGTAGACATCTTCATCATCAACACTTTCTTCTGTAGGGAAGGGCCTAAAGAAAAAAAAAACAAAACAACATGAATTACAGACAGCACCAGTCACATAATGGGGTTTTGTTTGGTTTTCACACAGATTACTGTATGTTAATGTGTTTTTACATTCCCCTCCTTCTCTGATGAACAGTATATCTGTATTTAGACTTCTCTATATGAATTGATACTTTATGTGATAAAAAAATCCTACTAGATGAGGTTGCTATAAATCGCCACTAATGCAGATGACTGTCAGGTTTTCAGCTGAGAATATTAACTCCTTTTTAGCATTGGACATGGACTGGCCAGGGAATTTTGTCTATATTTTAAAAAGATCAACCATTCATACATGTTCAAAAACATAGAGAACACCAAAGCATGAAGTCTTTCACCTTCTCCCATTGCCCACACGGGTTAGGTTTGGGTTTTTTGGTTATTTTTTGAAAACGAGAATCTCACAAACGTGGCAGATTCAGTGATTTTTAGATGAGAAAGAGGAGAAACCCCATCTGTCTTTCCTTAGATAAGCACTGTATGACCCTGACTTACAATCCACGTGTTACAATTATCATACAAGTTCTGTAATACTAACTGTTCCTTTGTTCACCATGTGTTTCAGCATGAGAAATAACTGTGGTTCAGGCACTTCAATAAGTGTACGAGAGGCAGCAGATACCCTTTGGAGCTCCTCAGAGGTTGAGCCTTGATTAGCTGTCTACTGGGAAATCTGGTTTACAATCTGAAACATTCTTACTTGGGGACACTGCCTATACTGCCTGTAACAACTTTTCCATGGAGCATCATGCAAGAGGCATTACTCTCACCATTCACTAGGACATTAACATACCTTATTCCTGTGCTTAACGCAATAGGAGTGCGAGAAAGTTTTGAAAGTGTTTCTATCACCTGGAGAAAAAAGAAACAGAAACCATGCTTAGTTGCAGAAGCAATAAAACATTTTGTACTTTAATGTTTAATTACCAGCAACATCATTTCACATTGAATGATATAAACAGACACAGAATCTGGCTGTGCAAAACACTGAGTGCACCAGACTTTCACGGATTTCCCATGAGCAGCTCTTCAGTGCTTTTGTAATGGGGGATGTGACTGGAACACAGAGAGGAAAACAGAAATCCCTTATTTACAAGTTTTAGCATAATCCAACTTCAGTAGATTTTAAACGAGGATAAATATGTCAACACATTAAACATTCAGTTTGAACTTGGACCTGGATATAGTTGTAATCAAATTTTATCAGACTGCTCTGAAGATTTTTTTTTTTCTTTTTAATTTAGCTCCAGAAAGAAAATCTGTATTACTTTGAGCTTTTCCAAGCAGTGGCCAGAAGAGGGAGCCAAATACCAAATCATTAGAAAGGCACCTTTTCAGGACTGGCCTGCAAAGGAAAGGTACTCTCTTATTAGACAAACAATTAAAGAAGCTGCACATTTGAGCCTTAACATTTGTTTACTTTTAGAAGATGGCAGCGGCCTGGAGATCTCGTTCTAATAAAATACCTCCTATAAGAGCACAAGGTTATCCAGTAACGGAGAGCATTAGGGAGATTAGAATACATTTACATAACAGTCACATACAGGGAGATTTTTTTGCTGTCAGCTGTAATAATGTAAGATCAACTTGTACCCTGCCTACCACATTCTCTCTGTCACAAATGTGTTTTAGATAAGCAAGTCTTACTTGCTAGAAAGAGCCACACTGACACTGTCTGAATTTCCCTAATTCGATTGACACGGTTCCCCTGAACTTCCCAGAAGTTTCAGGTTGGGTCTTTACAACTTAAATTCCATATTAAGCTGAAGTGAAATAAAATTCAGTATAGCAACTCTACGTTCCATGGGCATTCAGGCAAAATGTCTACAATTAAAATTGTCTATTTTGGAAGTTCTAATTACAAGACTAACTTGACTATAAAACAAAGTAGACCTCTCAAAGGAAGGGCAATGATGTGCTTACACAGGAGAATGACAGAGTAAAAACCACAGAGAAAAATGACCAACTGCACAGCTTAAACTCAAGTTCCAAAGCCTCCAAAGTTAATCAGGTCTCGTACACCCATGAGCAAAACTCAGAATGAACTAAAAGAATATTTTGGGTTCTTTTAAGCTGCTGTGAAAATTAATGTCACAGAAAATATGGTTTTGCCTTACAGAGAAGTCAAAGAATAATAAAATTAAATATGCTATGAACATAATCAAAGGCGTGGGCATATTAATTCCAGTATGAATAGAATAATACAGCCTAGAGTCAGTTTTGGAAATTATTAATAAAAATTGATTTAATAAACCACAAAGTTAAATAAAAACTTTCACATTAGTCAAAAAGGAAAAAAAACACTCCTTCAAAAAGTCTTGCTGTTGCAGGAAAGTTCTGGTTTCTGCACCAGACAAGAACCTGCCTCTGCACACCTATGAGAATCCCAGCGTAGGACTGTAAGGACTGCTAAGTCTCATAGGACACTATAGGAAGTTAACTGAAAATTGAATAGATGGCAAAATGATCTGTCCTGACAGATAGGTGAACACAGATCAACAAAATCTTCAAGAGGTTTAATGATTATCAAATCAGATTGGGGCAAGTCTGGTGAACTACATAACCCTTTCTTGTTTCAACATGTTATTCTGCAGACAGAATGTCTTTTGCAAATTATTCTACCCACGCAAACCCTGTTCCTTAGAGGGATTCTCACTTATCTAGAGTAATCAAGCTCAGTAAAAGTATGGCTTCTCTTCACAGCTAATTTATGCTTGCTTCAAGAGAACACAAAAAAAATCTGTACAAAAAAAAAATATATAAAAAATCTGAATTTTAGGAAGATAACTACCAAATGTTATTCCCAAAATGTACCTCCAAATTACATTGTACAAGTATCAATATGAACAGGAAAAAAAAGCAAGATTTATAAATTAAGAGAACTGGGGGGGGGGGGGAACCAGTGCCTTACACGCGGGGGAAGCCAGGGAAGTGTTTATGAGAACGTGCACACACACAAAAAAAAAAAAAAGAGAGAGAGAAAGGAACTGTATGATGAGATACAGGACTACCCATGATTTTCACTGCTCTTCGAGAGGAGGTCTAGCACTGCAGGAAGAGCAAACTTACAAGACAGAATGCAAACAGGCACATTTCTAACAAAACCGGAACACTAGATAATCTGATACAATGAAAATGGCCATCATCACAACAACTGCCAGTATCTCATTAGATACACATTGCATTCTCAGAAGCACGTGATAAAGCGTGGCCATGATGGCAACCCAGCAGGGGAAATGCAATGGACAGAGATCACTATTCCTTTATTTCAAAGCAAACCCACTCGGAACTTAAGACCATTGACCACACAGTGTGTATTTAAGATTAAAACGGGTAACTGCAAAAAGTATAACTTCACAAAAAGCAAAGTTTGCTCATAAAGCACAATTTAAAACAGTGCTCTGTCAAGTAACAAAACGGTTTCTTTATCTTGCTGTTGTGGTTTCCTTAAAGAATTCTGAGAAAATGTCAGGAATACTTACATAAGGGATCCTATGTGAAACTACTGCTTCTGATCAACACACATAGTGGTCAGTGTAACATACATGTAGATGTATTTGCTGCAACATGAAATGGGGCAAAGAAAGATTCTCCTACAAGAAATTTCAGTTCCTTGGTTCTGAGCCACTGAAGGAAACATGGAAATGTCTGGGTTGGAAGGGACCTCTAGTCCAACCCCGCTGCTGAAAGCGGGAACATCCTCAACTAAAGCAGGTTGCTCAGAGCTTCATCAAGCCCCACCTTGAATGTCTCCAGGGATGGGGCTTCAACCACCTCCCTGGGCAACCTCTTCCAGTGCTCCCCCACTCTCCTGGTAAAGAAATTCCTCCTTATTTCTAACCTAAACCCACTAAACTCCTAAGAGTTCCCAAATTTCTAAGCCCATGGGGAATGTTGGAGTTATCAGAAAAACAGAGTTTAAAAAGACATTCATCAAACAAATCAAACTAAACCCAGCAAAATATTTGATTTTCAGCAAACTGACAGAGACAGACTCGGGAGGTTTTCAGAACCATGCAGTTTGAAGCCATATATAGTTGCCATGAGGGAAGCTATAATATAGTACAATTCTGAACTCCAAAATTACAGTGCATATTACATACAAAAGTCTGTAACATTCAATCTGTGCTTTTCTTGTCTGCCTCTCTTCCTTTCAGCAAATCCATTTTACCCATTTAACCCTGTACAACCACCCAGTTCTCTTACATCGACAAGGACTCAGACAGGTACTCCTGTACCTTTGAGACTAAACTGGATCTTAGATTAAGTGCAAAAGTAGCATTCCCTGCTTGTACAAAGTCCAGAACAAGAGGGCTTCCATGGCTGGCTCTGCAACAAACAAATTTACAAAGGACTGCAGGGCCTTTAGAGCCATAACCAGGAACAGGCACTGAAAACTGGATACCAAGTAAAGATTCATAATTATGTTGTGGCTGGCTATAACACAATGCAACGGCTACACCCCTTCACACTGGAAAACTCAGTAATTCTACGACTCTCCTGCAGCACACCTGAAATTGAGGGGTATTAGCAAGAGACTTTCAGGCAAAAAAAGGAAGCCCCACCTGCACCCTCCTCCATCTAGCTCCTTTGCACTGACTAATGCTGTCAGACAGAGGTTAAGCAAGTCTTTAGAAGTCACATCAAAGCCACACTTGCTTTAAGAAGACATGAACATCCAAGTTTGTTTTTCAGTGTATAGCCAGTTTATGCAAAATATGACACAAAATTCAAAACTACAGCCCTGCAAAAGGAAGCACAACTTATCCTGTGCCCCAGTGAGTGGCTCTGCTCCTCATTCATGTTTCAGGTGCAACTGGCAAGAGCAACAGTCTTACACTACACATTAACTTTTTACTTCATGAATTACTCTAACAGCAGAATTGTTGGGGCGCTTGATATTTATTATTGTTTCACTCAGCTTGCTGTTGTAGGTCATACTCTCCAGCTTGTGTAAGCACTTTCATACTTCTTGCCAAAACATCATTTTGTGGTTTTCTGCAGCCATAATCTTCAGTAAATTACATCGGGTATTCCTATGCATACTTACAGCAGCAGTACACTAGAGGGACTATTTTACTTCTTTCCCTTCCAGTGGTGTGTCAGTTTAAAATGTGCCTTATTAAATATTTTGGTGGGGATAACTTTATCATCTCATTTCTTAAAGAACTTGTAAGTTATGCAGTTCAAGAGCAAAGTAGTTTTCAAGAGTACTTTCCCATTTTTAGAAGAAACATAAGTAAACCATTTTATAACTGTCTCCTCGAACGGGCAACATTTCCTTGCTCTTGACAGCTGCTGTCAGGTCTAGGTCCATACTTATGTTTCTCATGTTTACCTAAACTAAAAACATGAAGTCATCAACAAATGTTGACAGCAACAGTTTCAGGGTTTATCCCAACAAAACCTCTGAAGACTCACTTGTAGGTTAGATCTTCAAAGCACCTGTTTCCACGTATGTACATAATCAGGATATGTGTTTCTAAGACAGGGTAAAAGTCACCAAGAATTCACAATCATATTGTGTGTCAGTTCTTTTTACAAAGCCTGCACATACAGCTTATGACAAGCATTGCATTTTTGTGGAATACTTAGCTTTACTCTCTCCCTTGAAGTGTATTTATTTAGCAGATACATAGAAACAGATTAGCATAACATAGAGTAGTTATTTGTCGCAAAAAAAATATCTCCAATATCAATTCCAGTATTTCCAATACTTTTTGACATGCTGCTTTTTAATATATGCATATGGGTTTCTTCCCAAACAGATCTTATTTTACTTTGTCAAATTTGAGGAACAAAAGACCAAAACTTCAATAATTAAGGAAAAATAATCCTCCAGAGAGTTAATAAGCTCCTTGGCTGTGGTTTGTCTTCATTGTAGTCTCTGGGTTAGAAGACTATCTTGAGCATCCTTATTCTCAAGAAAACTTGGGGGGTGGATCTCTAATTACATTTATAACATGACCCTTAACAACTGACTTTGGAATAGTTCTGATCAGTTGCCTAACTTTCATTTATATAAAAGTACAGCAGTGTAAGTAGCATATAAAAATAATACATGTAGTTAGAACTAATCTCAATCTAAGGTCTATGCATGAAGAAAGCCTGATGGCTTCATAAAACTGGTTTAGGTACCATCACCTCAAAGGAAACTACAGAGGTGCTATTTGCTCTCTTGGAGAAGTGAGCACACCTGCATTTTGTTATTCAAAAATAAGGAGCTTTTTCTATCCATTGTCACAGTTTAGGGTCAGGACAGCCCATTTTGCATCTCTGTCACTCAGAGATAAGATGAAACTGCTACACATAAATGTATTCTTAAATTACTTACATTAAAAAGGAAGGTTTATCATTTGTCATTCTGCAGTTTAACAGGTCCCAGACAACTCTGCATCAATGCTTCATTTGGCACAGAATGGGGGATAACATATTTTACATTTTACCATAATCCATCATTAACTTTGGAACCAAAAGGCCTCTAGGAACTGTTACATTTACATTTAACTTGTTTGACAGATGTGAAAAGAGAGACATGTAGCCAGACAACTCCAAGGTAATTACACAGCTGCTGATCTAATGACCATATTATTCCAAGTAAAGGGTGTTTGTAAGTTAAACAACGTTTTCACTGCCTTGTTCTGGTATTGTGTTAGTACTATGTGTGTTGGTTCAGGTTAGTTTTAATCAAACCACAAGCTTCTAGGGAAAGAGAAAGGATGATTTCCCCCCCCCTCAAAAAGGGCAGAGTGAATGAAAACTCATTAAAAACAACAGGGAAAAAAAAAAAACAGAAAAAGATGGCATAAAAAGCAAACCCTTCTTTTCACATAATGACACCTCCAACAGGCCCTTAAAAGCAAACAGAAAATTTCAAATATCTACTATTCAAATAGGTCTCCAGTAAACACTGGCATGCATTGAAGTGTCAAAGTCATACAGACATTTTACAGCCTTGGCATCCACATCAACACTTCCTTAGGAGCACATCCTTCAGCAGGTAGAAATGTAATAGCCCGGCTTTGATTACACAAAACTTCACATTTATCACAACACTCATTTTTATCTCATTCAAATAATGAAAGCTGAGCTTTGGCTGTAAAGCACTTAGAACTGCAATCCAAAGGAAAGTCATAAATTTACTTTCCACAGGGGTAATTACTAGCTGTGGGATGCTGCCTATTTCCTCTCAGACATGACCTTCAGCTATTCCCGTTCTGGCATCTCTCGTCATCCATGTCCATTCTTCCATTTCCACTAAACTACATCCTCAGGAATTACACCTGAGGACTACTCTGTCCTTCATTCCCATCAAGGCTCAGTGCTGGCACAGGAGCAGTAAGGAAAATAGCCCAAGTGTCCCAGGGAACTACAGCAGAGAAATGCACAACCTCAAGCCAAATGTTTTGTGACTGACAGAAACCTGCCAGCGAGTCTGTAGAACAGTCTGAAATCAGGTGCCAGATGTTTTTATGCAGAGGTAGCAAGGGTAATGCGGCTGTAAAAGCTGATTTTGGCCGTCATGCGTGTTTCCTCTGAACACGGAACCGCCGTTTCCAGCTGTGAGAGACCTTGGAGATGCTGCCGCGATGCCGGAGGAAAGCCTGGCTGGCTCCGGGCATACAACTCCCCACACCATACTTGCATTACCCGACGGAAGAATCATCTTTCATCCATTTTCTCCAGTGTGGCTACAGTGTCTTCATGGACTAAGTGGCAGCAAAATCTTTCTCCAGACTGAAAAAAAAAAAAAATACAGACAAGACGGGGGGGGGGAAGCAAGCCACCACACCTCCAGGGTGTTGCCTCTTTCTGTTTGTAGATAAGCTAACTAGAGAGGTGCAAACTGCTGGGACTTCAAAAGCCCTGGGGAGTCAACAGCTATGTAAAATGCAGTATTTTCTCCAAAGTCTTGTAAGGAGAGGTGAGGCAAAAAGGTCAGCAACTTGGCACCAGGAAGACAAGCAGAGACAGAGCATTATTTTTAAAAAAAAAACACTCTGAAAGATAGAAGAGGACAGATGACCTGATGTCCAAAAGGACGGGTTAAGGCTGGGCACATTTTCCCCTTGTAGCAAACATAACACATCTGAAATGAATTTAGAAATATCCAAAATTGAAAAGTTCTGTTGATGTTTTCTTTTCACATCTCTGAATTACACCAAGCAACACGTGATATCATACGTTCACATTATGGATGTAAAGTATCTATAATAGCGTTTTTCCTCTAGGACAACAGTTAAAATAAAAGCATAAGTGTAGTTTCAAAAATAGCACAGGGCTGTTTGGACGTCACACTAACCTTTTGTAAGGAGTAATACCCCTGATCACACAAATTCCTGAACTGGAATGCTGGGACTGTCAGATGTAACTACACAGGAACTGCATAAACAGCTCCTAAACATTACTTTCAAACAAACAAACAAACAAACAACACAAAGCAAAAAGAACAAAACAAAACAAAAACAAACAAACAAAAAAAAAGGGAGAAGCAAAACTGGGTGCTCTCCAGGAATTCCTAAAACAGAAAGCTATATCATTAGGACTATAATTAGCAACTTTTTTATACTCAGTATCAAATTATGGGCACGGATGTAAACACATTAAAGAAAAACGTGCTTAAACTCCCTTTTTTGTGTGTTTTGGTTTGGCTTTTTTTTTTTCAAACCAGGCTACAGTTGCTAGTCCAAAAGCATGAAAGTTCTCTGGTCAGTTCTGCTCTTACAAGGAACTGAAAAAAATCTGAATTGCACAAGCAGCACAATCTTGTTAATCTTTTGGTTCATTTTGTCCACAGACCAAGAGACTCACCAAACTAAGCACGACAGAGGGAGTTTCAGCAGCAGTTTCCTGTCTGCAGCTTGTGGTTTTGGTTCTATGAATACCTTCCAGCACACACCATGCCTTCGGGGGGGGGTTAGGTTTGGTTTGGTATTTTTAAGATATTGCTTAAAAGAATGACAACCTTATTTCAAGCCCCAGTGTGACAAACAGAGCCCTTGAATGCTGCAGCGAACAGCATGAGCGCATGCTGTCTTCAAGCACACTATTCTGGTAAAAGACAGAAAACAAAATAGGATTTTGTCCTTTCTGGTGCATTTATCACATTTCAGGTTTTGGAGGGAGGGCAAAGGAATATCAAAGGATATGACTAAAACGGTATTGCAAAACCTAGCTGCTGTTAAATCATTTTAGTTCCCTTTACAAATAACCTTCACAAGGATAGCCTATACTTACAAACAGCACCTTCAAACCGCATTCAGCTTTAATCGAGTGCTCACTTTCAATGCTTGGTAAACACTTTTATTGATGATTTTTTACCAAATTTTATAAGGGTTGTAACAGTAAACAATCAAGGAAAAAACACTCTCTTTACAGCATTTTCAACAGCACATTTTAATATATTTGTTTCTAAATGTAAACATCTGTTTTAAAATCCTTAATGACCTAACAGTGAGATTATCAAAGGTGTTCAGACTTCGAACAGATTTATTTTTTTTTAAATAGTAATGTATATAAAATCAATGCAGTGGTTTTTCAGTTACTTTTTTTTTTGCCACTGTCCCTGAACAAACTTCAAAAGGCTGTTTTTACATGTTTGAAAAGAGCAAGCAAATTCTCTAAACTGCAACTGCCAGTTCGTACTCTATGTGTACATTTTGGGTGTTCTTGACCTTGGATGTTTAAAATTAGTATACAAATGTTTTAGAAGGAAGCATATTAATTATTTATCACTCCTTAAATAGTGGTTTAGGTACGCATCCTGGAGATTAAGTGACATGTGGTTTCTTTACTCCTAGTGTACTATTTCACTTCAATATTTAACTGATCCCTTGTCAGTTTTGATACTAGCAAGAAGAATATTCAAAGATGACCGCACAATGGAGATTTTCTTCCTCTTCTGCTAAAAGCAGGGGAGGATCTTTCTCTTCCTGTCTTGGGTGAACCAGTCACTGCCACACTCCTCCCTTTTCTGAATTCATTTTAACCATTAACTATATAAATTCAGCTAGAGCATGGTTTTGCTGAATGGTACCGAGTCACACTTGAACCATGAACTGAATTTACTCCAGTGCACAATCACTGAAGATAAGGATGTTTATTAGGGGCAAAGACACACTCTGTGTCCCCTTATTCTCTGCAAGAAAAAAAAAAAAAAATCCCCTCCAACAGACAGCAGTGCAAAGGGAAGCGAGCTGTTCTCTTTGATGCAATTACCCTTCAACTCACTGTGGCTTACAAAAGCCCAAGGCTGTCTTTCGAGTCTCACGCTCTCGAGAGCTCTCTTCAGTACATAAGAGACAAGGGATTGGATCAGTCTATCAGAAAAGCATTGCACTTACCTTCAACACTACAGAAAGATACACAGGATGGCCTAACTCACTGTCTTCCAGTCTTTCTTTTAAAATCATCATCTTTGATACAGGATTAAAAAATTTTACTTAAGACATCCTGTAATGGGAATGACATACTATCAACTTCTATTATAGAAACCTGTTAAGAGCAACAGTTTAGTTTTCTCCCTAACTGTCTGTTCTTTTAAATATAAAAGCAACCTGCAACTACACTTACTGTAGGGAAAGGGAATACAAAGAGTTTTGTGTTCTCATTATGTTTGTACCTAATTCTCCTTGAGCTGGATCCTTATACTGAAAGTTACAAAGTGAATTAAGAGAAGCTAACTTGCTATTTTTTTTTTCTTCTGCTTAATTATTCTCTTTCTTTGTTCCCTTGAACATGCAGCAGCTTGCAGGTTGCATTATCTATGTATATATTGTTCCCCTCAGAAAGAGCACTGAACTTCAAAATGCCACTGCAGAACTACATAACCAAAAGTGGGATTCCTCTCTATTCTTATTTTTTAAAATCTTTGCAATATATTTGTACTTAAGTGATAACCTACAAAATACCATTTCTCTGCTAATCAATATCTGACATCATATCGTCCTTTGCACTGACTGATGTTGTCCATAACAAAATTAAGCCAGCCAGACCTGAGAGACCTTACCATAGAAAATATCAGTTAGAAGACAGAAGAGACAGACAAACAAGACACTTAAAGGTAGTTCATTTAAAATTACTTCTTTTTTTAATTTTCACTTTTATCTAAAGCACACATCTATTTACATCAATGTTTCTTCCCAAGGCAGCCACTTATTAACATTATAAAACATGTACAAAAGTATTTAAATACAAGCAAAACAAAAGCATTTGAGCATGAGAACTATGGCAGAAGACCAAAATCTCCTCATATCTCTATCAGGCATAACATTATATTAAGTGCTGTGCCCATTTCATAAATATGTACATAAATAAATAAATACCAAACACAACAAAGGCAGACATCAGAACCAGATCTCTTAACAATTTTATGTCCCTGGTCCATCCCATCCTGAGTCTTGCCCATTCACCAAATATAAAATAGAGGTATCTCTTAAGCACTTTGTGCTCTATGACATGATGCCACCTTTAGTTATGGAAGAAAATATCTACTTTAATTCCTCCTGTCACTAGGAGGAAGGACGAGTATTCATGGATTCTGTAATAGAACTGTGGGGTTTCAGACACTCCATTTCTCATAGGAAAATAAAAATAAAAAGTCCTTTATGTATTATTTTGATGAATGCTTTATTCTTTTGTTGTATCAATTTAATTAATCATGACAAAAGCACTAGGAGGACATAAGGGTTCAATGAAACTCTTCAGGTGAATTCATATGAGTTGGGCATTTCAGTCCAATTTGGTGTTTCCAAACCAAACACAGTATCCAGAGTGTTATTTAGTCCCACTACAGTCAATGTCAGCAGAGGCCTAACAGTGAATAAACACAAGATCAACTCTATGTTACCAGATGCACCTACATAACACGGCACAGGTAATGCTGAAAACTATTCTCCATCCTAGACAGGAATAAGCTACCAGAAGCAGCCATATGGTATGAAACAACCCTTTGATCATTTCAGGTCACTTGTCCCAGCCACATCCCCTACTGAGATCTTGTCCACCCCATCCCGCTGTGGGGGGAACGTTAGTAAAACAGCCTTGGTTCTGTGTGAGCCCTGCTCAGCAATAACCACAACACAAGGGTGTTATCAGCAGCTTTCCAGCTCTGGAAGGGCTGCTATGGGGAAAACTAACTCCATCTCAGTCAGGCTCCATACATGTAGGTACTATAGCCTCATTGAAAGACAATGTTTGTGGTAAATTAAATTTTCATGGGTCAACTGCACTGAGGGAAAGGGAAAAGAAAGAGAATTTCAAATATCTAAACCTTTCTTTACATTATAAACACAATTCAGAAGCTTCACTATAAGCATGGTCTGGGAGCAGATGCTTTGAAGTTGTAGCCCATGTACAGCAGCAACCTAACTTGAGTTACACCACTATCTTCTCTGGGGTTTTTTTAGTATCAAATTCCAAATCCAAGAAAGATCACTTAAAATATACACAAGTTTGACAAATGCTAAACAAAGTGACTGAATCAGACTCAATGCCAAAATTTCAACGTGTTATGCATTAGTGTTTGTAGTTTTATCCTGTGCTAACTGTAATATTTCTTAAAATTGCATCCCTCAAAATATCTCACTTTTTACTTGGCAAGCACTGTTTTTACTGCTCACAGATATTTCCAACAACACAGAAATTCCCTTTCTGCACTCATACTAAAAATAGTAGCTTCAGGGATAAGACAGCATCAAAAACAGTGAAATAAAGCAGTGCTTAACTGAGGAAAATGGGTGAAATATAATCTTCAGACAGCAGTGAAGTCAGAATGTATGGACAGAGACATTTTGGGAAAGATGAGAGATGTCAACAGAAGAAATTTGTGAGAAAGCAAGTTGGAGGAGGGAGGGTGAGGCAATGAAGGAAAAGGAGAAATCTCATTCTAGGAAAGTAAGAGTGTCAGCTTCTGAAGGCAAAAATGTCATCTGATAACAAAAATATCATCTCAAAAACTTGGCAACATAAGAGAATTGAAACCAAACTTGAAAAGTAAATGAAATCTAAAATGACAACAACAATTCATGGTTCCCTCACTATCTGTGGCACTCAGAACATGCACCACATAGACTCCATCTTCAGAAGCCCACTACAACTTAGTAACATCCAACAGAGGAGGCAAGGAAAAAGGGCTTCTGACAACATTCACTGCCTTGCTAGCTCAAGGCTCCTCTGGCTATGAGAAGCCTCACAGCAAAAAGATTTTTCTGTTAAGAACTACAGTGGATGAATTTAAAGCCATCATAAGGTCAGCGGCATGAAGACATTCCTTTCTACCAGCTGAGCAGCTTTGATAGAATGGTATCAAGCCACAACACTTTTTTGAGGATGCTAACCCGGTCCTTAACATTTTGCATAACATTATGAAACAAATTTATAGCTGAATCCCCCTACATACCCAGAGCTCTGCACTTACAGACATGCAAGGAAACACAGGTTATTTTGATCCCATACCTACGTGAATGACCAAGTTCACTGTGTCCGAGCAAATCGCTTCCAATATGCACACACATGGCAGACCAAGATCTAATATTAGCAAGCTTAATAGCTTCAGCTACTAGCCAGTACCTATTAGGGAGCCTATTTTTCATTGTATTAGAGGACTAAAAAAGTTTTTTAAGTCATCTCACTGCTTAGCATAGAAAGCAGCTCAACTTCCATGCGAGCTTATGTTATTTTTACTTGGCAAAAGCAGTACTCTCTCAAACACTTGTGAAAACAGTTGACTCTAAACCAGCACCTGGACTCATCTTCACTTCTCATTTCTGGAAAACCACTTAGAAAATCCAAAATGTTATTTTCCTTCTCAACAGAGTAATGCAATAAAGCATCTTTCATAACTGCAGGAAAAAAAAAAAGTTTATGCTCACTAACTGTTACTCATCCTCCTAAATAAGATACATCTCTTCTCTTAGCCATAACTAGATTCCCATTTACCTTAACTCCACTTACTCTGTCTACTTCAACAGTAGAGCTGAAGATATATATTTTAGCTTCAAACCATGCCTATGTTATTAAGCATGGGTGTCCAAATTAAACAAACGAATGCATCAGCATCTAAATTAGCTTCTACAAAAAAAAAAATTAAAAAGGTATTTATCTTAAGCACTCTATTTGTCCCCACTGAACTAGGCAGAGATTTTAAAAACCTACTGACCCTGAACAGTGACACACAAACTCAATGAGATCTTGTACAACTTCTGCCTCCCAGCACTGCCCAGACGCTCACTAGTGGACAAAACAACAGCAAAAGCAGCAGAGAGAATGGCAGCCCTTGTTGGTAGGAACTGCCACAGCAGAACACATTCGCAACACTAGTACAACTGAAAAAAAGCCAGGGCCTTCTTTCTATCATAATTTGAGGGTGTGAACAGCCAGGCTGTGCGTGGTCTTCTGCATGCAAAGGGATAATGTAACACAAATCACCACAATGGCCTTGAAGCCTGATTTCACACCAAAGCTTTATACTTTCAGAAGTGGGTACATCAATAACAATGTCTGTGATTTTTCTACCCTCTAAGTCTTCCGTTCCTCTATATGCCTCAGACAACTCAGCCTACCAGCACTACATGGAGTCTCTGCTTCTGCAGACACACACACATGCAGAAATGGACCATAAAACCAGAAACATACCATAGAGCACACTACACTTCTCTGCCCTGCACTCTCCATTCAGCCCAGAGCTGTATGTTGGCAGAACATTCTCTTGCTACTTCTATGTAGCATTTTCTATGGAAGGACCTTGATGAAATTCTGGATTTCATATTCCAGGCTTCTAAAAAGTCCTCAGGTACTTCCTATTGCTTTTTCTATGACACAAGCCTTGTTTTCTGTATTCAAACACCAGTAGTATTTTTCACAGTCACATTTGTGAATCTTGATTTGCTTAGAAATAGAAAGCCAAATCCCCCTTTCAGATTCAAAGTTTTCAGGTTGAGTTTTAAATGACAAATCAGCTACTGCATGTTAGAATTTGCTAAACAAACTCTAAAAAAGTCAAGAAAAGTAAATCTGGTGCAAGTCCAAATTTCTGACCTCTTCAGACATCACAGCAGTTCACATACTCATGCACTGATCAATATTTTTTATAAACACCAGCATATGAATTCTCTCCTAAACACCCCTCTTCTGCATACCATAACTTTTTTTAATTCCAACTTTTTTTTTTCTTAAGATAGGAAAACATGGTTCTAAGAAATGCTAGAGCTCAGAGTTTAAAAAAAAATTTCAATCATTTTCTTGAACAATTATTGTCAAAATTTTAACTTCCTTCTTTGCAGCTTCATTTCAAGAGTTTTGAGGTTTTGTTTTTTGGTCTTTTTTTTTATTTTATTTTTTCCAGTTTAGACAGAGATAATAAAGTTTTATCAGATAAGATTTTTTTTTTTTCTTTTCAGAGATTTGCTGGTGCCAGACTGGTCTGACTGTGCTTGTCAGCGCATAAAAATATGCTCTGAATCAGATGCAAGAGGAAGCAAACAAAACCACACTTGACATGACCGAAATGAAGGAAGACACCCTCATATTCAAATTCTAACAAATGTAGAAGAGGAAAAGAAGCTGAAATGCAGGATTTCCAGTAGAGCTATAGTTCTAAGCACAGAAATAACAGGCACAGTCTCCTGGTAAAATCTGAGAGACAAAATGAAACTACAGAAACACACCTGAAATGCAGAAATGCAAAAAGCTCAGGCAGCACTGTCAGGAGGGGGGACATATACCAGATTGTGAAGCAAGTGATAAGAGAAGCAAAGGATGAAGGCAGTACTGGGACAAAGCAGTGATGAAGAACAAACAGTAACTAACCAGACAAAATGAATTTAAGCATTATGTGATGAGAGCATAATTAAGTAGAAATGGTCATACAGATTATGTTCTTTAGATGTAAGGCTAGGGCAAGGGAGAACACAAGCCACAAACAAAAGCCAAATATAGAGGAAACTTTCAGCTCTGCAGCCCAGAGCCTGAGGCGAGTGGTCAGAGCAGCCTGTTCTCTCTACTCTCCTGCTGCACCACCTTCCTCTATCTTATCTCATGCCTCATCTCCCTTCCTTTTCACATTAATGTAGACTAATACAATATTGTCTGCATTACACCAAAACCATCTAATTTTAAGAAATCCCAGTGAAGCTATAAACAGGAAAGCATGAAAACATTTTATCTCATAAATGTCCCATACTTCTGAAGTTGTACCGCAGAGCAGATGTGCTGCTACTTGGTATGCTTAGTGCTTTGTTAACGTGAAGTTTCTAAGTAGCACCTTTTTCCTCGTGTTTAGGAGACTTTTCAAGGCACCAGTGGACTGCTCACTTGTACAAGGGAAAAAGACATAAGGAAATATCCAAAAGCTCTACAGTTTGAACAGAGGTGTTTTCATGCGCTCCCATTTAACTGCATCCAACATCAGCATGCTTAGCACCGCTTAAGTGATGATTAATACATACAAAGGTAAGTTTTAAAATCCATCTGTTTGTGGCTCCTCCAGATTCCAAATTTATGCCACCCACCTGTGGATGGCAAATCTCCATCAAAAAAATGTGAATGTGAATTACTCTGTAGAAGTTCAAAATCAAAGTGCACATTACACTTCAGCTCCTAGTATTTGAGCTCTTACAAAGAATCACAGAATTACTGAAGCTGGAGTAGACCTCAAAGGTCATCAAGTCCAGCCTATGACCCAACACCATGACATCAGCTAGGTCATGTCACTAAGTGCCACATCCAGTCTTTCCTTAAATGCCTCCAGGGATAGAGACTCCACCACCTCCCTGGGCAGTCCATTCCAGTGTCTAATCATCCTTTCCATGAAGAAGTGCTTCCTAAGATCCAA
>JANHFX010029454.1:0-21323 GCA_027560015.1 Chloroceryle amazona | reverse complement strand
CCAGTTTTTAACCCAGTGAAGGGTGCACTTGTCCAAGCCATGGGCTGCCAGCTTTTCCAGGAGGATGCTGTGGGAGAGTGTGTCAAAGGCTTTGCTGAAGTCTAGGTAGGCCACATCCACAGCCTTCCCCTCATCCACCAGATGGGTCACCCAGTCACAGAATGAGATCAAATCAGTTAGGCAGAGGACCTTCTTTTCCTAAACCCACACTGGCTGGGCCTGATCCCCTGGGTTTCTTGTACATGTCGCTTGATGGCACTCAAGATGATCTGCTCCATGACCTTGCCAGACACTGAAGTCAGGCTGACAGGCCTATAGTTTTCCAGATCCTCCTTCCAGCCCTTCTTGTGGATGGATGTCACATTGGCCAACCTCCAGTCATCAGGGACCTCCCTGGTTAGCCAGGACTAGTGATAAATGATGGAGAGCAGCCTAGCCAGCTCTTGTGCCAGCACTCACCACCCTAGGATGAATCCCATCCGGACCCACAGACTACTTAGGATCTAAGTGGCACAGAAAGTCACTAATTACTTCCTCCTGGATTGCAGGAGGGATATTCTGCTCCCCATCCCTGCCTACCAACTCAGGAACCCAGTTGCCCTGAGTCTTTTTATTAAAGACTGAGGCAAAGAAGGTATTAAGTAGCTCGGCCTTTTCCTTGTCTTCTGTTTTATGTTCCCCCCTTCATTCAGTAAGGAATGGAGATTTTCCCTGGCCCTCCTTTTGTTATTAATATATTCATAAAGATGGTACTTATTATCCCTGACAGAATTGGCCAGATTAAGTTCTAACTGAGCTTTCACATCTCTAATTCTCTTTCTACGTGACCTTGCAATAACCTTAAACTTTTCCTGGTTTACCTGCCCCTTTTTCCAAAGTTGATACACTTTTTTTTTTTTTCCTCCTGAGTTCTTGCAAAAGCTCCCTGATCAAACAGGTCCATCTTCTACCCCACTGGCTCATTTTTCAGCACGTAGGGACAGCCTGCTCCTGACCCTTCATAATTTAATTCTTAAAGTAAGCCCAGCCTTCTCAGGCCCCTTTGCTTTTGAGGGCTGTTTCCCAAGGGACTCTCCAAACCAGCGTCCTGAGTAGACCAAAAGTCAGCCCTCTGGAAGTCCAAGGTAGAAGTTTTACTGACAGCCCTCCTAATTTCACCACATATTGTATCAGATCATGGTCACTGTGCCCCAGACAACTTCCAACCACCCCATCTTCCATCAGCCCTTCCCTGTTCATAAAGAGTAGGTCTAGTGGGGCACTACCCCAGTAGGCTCGCTAGTTGAAAAATTCAAAGGGAGGTCCTTCCCTCCTCAAATAAAAATATTTTAAAACTCAGTCTCAAACTCAGAACTATATCACTCAACAATACTTAGCATACCAGAATAAGTTGTATCTAGCCCTGTCTTCAACATGTTGGGTAAAAGCCCTCTTAACATTTTATAAAGATCTTTCATTAACTCTCATTTCTTTCTTATGAAATACTCAAACGTTGTTTCCTGCTGCAAACCATTCAACATATGTTTCACTTTCTATTGAAACTGGATGAAAAAATAGCAGTAAGTGAAATTACAATCAAACTAGCTACCAGAACATTCTTCAGGCTATACAAATCCTAATTTTTTAATACTTATAAACAAACAGCAGCTACTGTCTTTGAAAATACAGAATTACTGGGGACTTCTCACTCAAATACACTTCTGCTTTACAGAGAACTACCAACTGGGAACAGCTGGCAGGTGGTCTTCCTCTTAACTGCATAAAGAGGGGAACTCAACAGACTGAGAAGAAAGAAAAACAAACTCTACATCACAACCAACCCACATAACAGTCCATCTTTCCACCAGCTTATGATACATGCCTCTCAGGTAGCATTCAAGAGTGGCCCAAATCTGTGGTGGAGGTTTAGCACAGACACCCTCAATAACAGTTTAAGAGGGGAAGGGAAGAGAGACTAGGAGACATCTTTCAGTAGGAGATGTTTAGCTATTTCATACCATTCCAAGGAAAAAAACCCAAACTTAGTACTTACTCTTTCTCTCACACTTTTATACTGGAATGGAGCAAGGAAAGTCAACAAATTTATTATTATTTTAAAACTATGCATACATAACACATCAAATTAACAGGACTGCTGTTGCCATTAATGCATAAATAGACATTTGGCAAGTAACATAGGGACTGATAACTATTTCAAGTTGTTCTCTTATTAATATCTTTCTGTTTGTTTGTTTCTGCTTCTATGCCTCCTAATATTTGACTACCAGGTTGCAGTCAGCTAAGATTCTAAGTGAGTTGCAGGAAACAATAAGAAAAGCAGGTAATAGTGCAAAAATAGTTAATTCATAGTGTTGCTTGTGAAAGCCTCTTGCTCAAACAAAAGACCAGGAACAAAACTGAATGTTAGAAAGAAAACAGTTTACCACTATCTTAGTAATTAAGTTAAGTTTGTTGTAATCAAAACTTTTCTAGGATACACCAGTAAAAAAAAATCAAATGCTTTCTTATGTAGATGTGACATTTTAAATGGGGTGCCCAGTTCAATATATCTTTTGAATAAACATCCTACTACTATCTCTTGAACATAACCCTCATATGGCTTATTTCAAGACAGATTTTTTTCTTTTATTCAAAGACCTTCTCAAATTTTTAAATAGCCTTTATTAAAATCTCACATAGATAAGCAGAACTCAAATCCATCAAAAGGGCTGATTCAGATAGATCCAAAAACTAGAAAATAAAAAGCAGAAGAAAAAGAGGTAGAGATGAGTAAAACCAGAAAGAAGCATAAGACCCAACAACCATAAGAAGTAATAAGTCATATATTGAAGAGGTAAATGAATACTTTTACACTAAATACAGGATCAACAAACAAATCATGAAGATACTTTCCTTAAATCCAAGGGAATGTGGCAGCATATTCATTTTTTAACAAGAACAGTAAACCACTTTTAGCATGTTAATTTGAAATGCCTGAGGGACGGGAAGCCATCCAGAGGAACCTGGATAAGCTGGAGGAGTGGGCCCACATGAACTTCATGAGGTTCAACAAGGCCAGATGAAAGGTCCAGCACCTGGGTTGGGGCAACTCCCAGTATCAATACAGGCTGTGTGATGAAGCAGTTGAGAGCAGCCCTGTAGAGAAGGACATGGGGGTACTGGTGGATGAAAAGCTGGACAGGAGCCCTCAAAGTGAACTTGCAGCCCAGAAGGCCAGCCCTATCCTGGGCTGTACCTAGAGAAACACTACTAGCAGATCAAGGGAGGTGATTCTGCCACTCTGCTCTGGTGAGATCCCACCCAAAGCACTGTGTCCACCTCTGGGATCCTCAGCACAGAAAAGACATGGACCTGCTGAAGTGGGTCCAGAGGAGGGGTACAAAAATGATCAGAGAGCTGGAACACCTCTACTATGAAGAAAGGCTGAGAGTTGCAGTTGTTCAGCCTGGAGAAGACAAGGCTCTGGGGAGATCTTATTATGACTTTTCAGTACTTAAAGGGAGCCTATAAGAAAGATGGGGACAATCTTTTCATAGCAGGGCCTGTTGCAACAGGACATGGGGTGATGGTTTTACATCTAGAAGAGGGTAGATTTAGACTAGATAAAAGGAAAAAAAAAAACACAACAATAAGGATGGTGAAACACTGGCACAGGTTGCCCAGGAAGGTGGTTAGATCCCCCATCCCTGGAAACATTCAGTGTCAGGTTGGATGGGGCTCCAAGCAACCTGATCTAGTTAAAAATGTCCTGGCTTATTGCAGGGCAGTTGGAATAGATGATCTTTAAAGGTGCCTTCCAACCCAAAATATTCTATGGTTTTAAAGTGCATCAACACTAAAACAGTTTGTACAACCTGCTGTCCTCTATTACCTGAAAATCTGGAGATTCTGTACTATTTCAATAGAGCAGACAAGCACATTGACCTAGTTATATTTAAATACAATAACCAAAGCTGCTGTCACTTCATCCCTTACCATCATTTAATAATAATAATCTGACTGCTTCAGATACAAGTATTCAAAACAACCCACCCAACCCTGTAAAAGGCTATACTTGAGTCGACATTAGATTTGAGCATGACTGCTCGAAGTAGATAGAAAGTGTAGTCCAAACCTCTATTTAAAGTCTCTCCCTAGAAATATTAATACAAATCCTAAACAAAGGGAGACAAAGCAAAGCCTGAACATGACTTGCACAAGTCTTGTCATAGTTTAATAAAGGATTTGCAGTCAACTGTGTTAGAACATACCCTTATGGGAAAATACCATGCAAGTGAAGACCACATACATAGATCTGAAATGGAGAACAGCTTAAAAACATACACTCTCATAAACCAAACCCTGAACTCAGTGCGAAGTCCAGTCTGAGACTGCCATAATGTGAAATTCATTAAAACAGGAAAACATCCAGGTAGTTTGAGCAACATTAAATATTAATAGTAAAACATTAATTGTTGCCAGAGATGTTCAAGTAACTTTGCTATAAGCCTTGAAGCTCGTAGTTCTATGGATCAGATCAAGTCTTCCCTACCTAGGCTATATGAAATTATCTAGGAAACTAGAACAAATTACTGCACGGGGTTTATCCAGCTCCTGGTTAGGGAAATAAAAGGCTGGTGGTCAATGGATGGTCTTCCCAAGAGCTAGATCATGCAGTGGCACAAAGTTCTCTTTCTTTCTTTCATTACTTCCAAAATATAAAATGGAATTAATAGGAACAAAACCAGGGAGGGAGGGGACACAGGGATTATCCCACAGAAAATCTCCATCACACAGTGGTGGTATCTTTTACTTAGAATCCAACACCTAGAAGCAAACAGGAGGAATATCAACAGAAAGAAAATGTCCCCCAACTCAAGAGAGGCAGAGGATCATTAAGTGAGTAAAAACTATAAATCATTCAGCTTTACATCTGTGCCTTACTTCAATCTCTGACATATTAATTTGCACCATTAATGACAAAAATAGAAGTGCATTAGTCCAAAAATCAAGGACTGACCCTTTGTAGGTTCAGTAGAAAAAGCAATCTTGCATTTTAACAAGATGTGAAATTCAAACACAATTTGCAGCAGGCATATACTATTCATTTCTAGAGACATTATAATTTTATGCCCATGTCATTTGAATCTCAAAATCCTAGAGCAGAACAAACAGAGGACCCAGTCAGCAAGCAGGAGGTCCTATGTCGAAGTGGATTCTCTTAGAAGTTAACTACACTGCAAGCATGAGAGGGCACGGAACAGCTTACACAATTTGTACTTCTGCTTCCCCTTGTCTTCCATCTATCCACTATACTAACAGAAAACTGTCATGCTTTTCCTCTTTGGAAGCCTCTAAGCTTTGCAAAAGGAGGAAAAATAAACAAACAAAACCCCACATTTCCTACTCTTCTCAAAGGGTGAATAATTTCAGTATCACAGCAAAAAAATACACACAGAACTGTTCAAAGTTCATATAGACTTCATCTGCAAGTCATTCTGGTTTTATTTACAGTTTATATTTGTGTTGCTTTGACCAGTATTTCTGAATTCAGGAAGCTGTGTGTTTAGTTGTCAGTTTCACTGTCAACTTTCGGTTATCGAAATGCTTGTATTGCAAGTACTGTGGGAAATTAATTCTCTGTTTAAAAATAAGGCATAAAAACATTGGGTAGTATAAACCCACATGTGAGAAGACATAAGACTTAAGCCCTGATAAACTTACTTAAGCTCCAACTGTATTCTTCCTCCAAAACTTCTTCCACCTCAAAGAGAAACAGAATTCATTTCTAGGAGTTCTGTGTCTCCAGGATATGTGAATCAGATAACCTAACATTTGGTCAAGAAATGTGATCAGAAACTCACTTTTATTCTCCCATACTAGGAGTTTCTCATTAACCTTGATTTTTCCAAACCTGGTCATATTTTGCTGAAAAACTGAAGTCTGCATTATGTAAGGAATCGAAGTGTTCTGATACTTCTAAAACATCCTAAATACTCCCTGGGTGAGAACTTTTCATTAAGGCTCAAACACTAGTGGTATGTTCACTACTTAGTGATGTGGTCAAAAACAAAGATTATCATTGCCATTACCATCATCTGGAAGCAAACACTGTAACTTGAAAAGTTATGACAAACCTTCAAGAAATTAATGAAAATTTGTTTGGAAAGATCGGTGAGGTAATAGTCCACTAGTACTCTGTCACAAGAACAATTTGTACAGACTGTACGGATGACGATCGCTGCAACAAATTATTACAGATAAGCACACTACTTTTATCTAGTGTTTCTGTCACACCACAGCAATCTATTTCTATAAATTTTCAAGGACTTTTCAAAAAAGGTAGTTGATGAGCTACACCATCATTCACCCCACTCATTCACTCACCTTATCACTTTGCTCCAGACTAGGATTTATGTTATCTGGGGTTTGATTTAGGATTCTTCAAGATTTTAGGTAATTTTTTATTATGATTTAAGGGAGGCTCTTCAGGAGACTAAATGCTTGATCTTTATATAATTCCATACAAGGAGAAATACTGTCTAACAGATAAGGCCTTCATACATGCCAAGCATTTCAGCAGTTTTGCAACAGGCCAGTGTTTTCTCACTCATTTTGTCCAAAACATTTCTGTGAAGAAGGAAGCTGAAACCTGTCTGCGTCTTCTGTTTCATCATACTCCCATATTCACAAGTATACCTTGAAGGAGATCAACTTTCATTCATCTCAAACCAATCCCTCTCCCTGAAACACTTGAAAATATTAAAATCCTAAAAGCAACTGTACAGCTTATTTCTTAAGCCAACCACTACGCTTTTTTTAAATTCTAACACTAAAAGAGCTTAAATAATGAAGATACATAACTCTGTTTTTAATGACAGTTTTGTTTCTACCAGATCATTTCTCTTTCTCCATTTTAACATCTTTACAAAAATACACCATGTCTTGGCACGTTCCCCAATGTTCTGCAGTTTTATTATGACCTTACTAGTGAAAGCGCTCATATTTTGCTCTATTACCTCACTCATTAAATTCACCAAATAAAACATGAAACAACTGAGGTTAATATCAACCGCTTTGGCTTTCCTGAAGATTTCCTAAGCATTTTTCCTCCTGTCTCTTCTTGGAAAGCTATATAACATTTTATAATTGTTGCTCTTTGTTGTTTATTTTGGTGTATCTCATGCACATCTGCCTGATCTTCCTGGAATCTGTTAAACCTGAGGGAATGCTAAAACACCAGGATCCTCAACTTCAGCTTGAATTTCTGCTGCATCATTGCCCGGGTTTCCTTTGCACTAAGAGAGTGACTAAAATGCTCACGAACTACATGACCTTAGTGTATTCCACAGCAGGTGCTTGTTTCTACATAAACTGACCTTTTAAGTGTCACTGGATAGTTAGCTATGCTAGACATGTTATATGCTTTTAAACAACTAGGTACTTGTTTGATCAGTAGCAGTTGATATTTTATCCTCTTGTTTGTTTTTTGGGGTTTTTTTTAATCACAGTTAAATATTGTATGTTATTTCTAGACATCTATTGCATATATGATCTATTTCCTACTAGGGGAGTGTACAGCTATGTTCATATTACATCAGTTATATCATAAAAAACACTCTGTGCTTGCTTAGACTATTTAAAAGTGGAGTACACAAACCTTTTTTTCTGTCAGTATCTGGACACCATTTTCCCTCACAGGGCCTCAGATACATCTCTCTGACGCCAAAGTGCATCTATTGACATGACTGGGTGCTGGAACTAATCCCCAGATTCCCATTTCTGCAACACATTACTTGCAAACTTTGTTCAGAGAATAGGGATAGCAACAGTTTGTTGTAGCATACCAAACAGCAAAAGCTGTTGTTCAAGGGCTGTGAAGAGCTCACAGAGCTGAAACAAGTATCAGCATTATTTGTTGATTCTGGCACACAGGTAGAAAGGAAGAACTTGACAACCCTGTGGTAGTGAAAAATGACTCTCCAGCATGGAATTCATAATGAAAACACTGTCTGGCACCCCATGTGCGTGGGCGGGCATTTCATGCTCCGTCAGGAACTTAATGCAGCAGTAATGAAATTTACTGATAGAGAGGCAAGTGGAAATGTGTGAAAACTGTAGAACTCAAGGAAAAACAAGTTTTACATCCTTTTAGAAAGCCTGATTTAAGAACTTTCCTATTTCTGTCTAATGTAGCCCCACTTTTTTTCAAGCACAGTCAGTCTAAAAATAAGGAAATCTTATCTTAGAGGCTGTTGATACGGCACACACCAATTCCATTACGAATTTGAGCAAGAGTTTGGAAAACAGTGTTTCTAAACCATGTCATCCCTTTTTATTTTGTCATGCCTGTAATAATTTTGAGATCATTAATATTTTCTGCACATTTAGAGAGAGCAGTTCAAAGACTTTGTTTAGAAATGACAGAATGACTGTTGCAGTAGCAGGAAAAATCTGCAGCATTGTTTTTTTGGCCTTTTGCATATATACAACTTAGATTCAAAAAAGGCTGGAGAGTGGAGTTGTTTGTAGGAGGAAAATAATGAAGGGGGAAGTTGAAAAGCAAAGAACAACTTCACAAAGATAAGCTTTCTTATTCTCATCACTGTTATTAGCCATCAGAATTTCCAAAGTGTTAAGTACATAGTCAGATAATTGAAATCCCATGGCACTTTACAGATATTCTTAGCTAGCTCTACAAATAATACACTTAAAACCACAGAAATAACTCAGCATTTTAATACAGTTGCAATTTTCCCTGCCAGTTTCTTAATTGCCTCAAGTTCATCAACTGTTTTAGGAAGCTGACTACACATTCGTTTGTAGAGGCTAGTAAAATGTACAGATCAGCCTATCTAAATACAGCACATTGAAAGCTCCACTTGTGCATTGTAAGCTTCCACACAAACACGCAATGGACACAGCTGAGCAGCAGAGCCATCATGCACCTAAATGTGTGCCCAACACAGCTACTGCAAGGACTGCACGGGCTTGGTCAGTTTAGCATCTCCACCTCTGCACAAGCAGCTCTCCCCGAGCACATCGCCAGCCTCATTACAGAATCCCGCACACCAGTGTCTTCCAAATTTGTCACTTCATTTTTACCTGATGGCTTACCAAGAAAGATGACAAAGGCCACTAAAGAGGCCAAGACTAGAGGAAAAAAAGAAGAAATTGCTTGTAAAGACTATCACCATCCCTGAAACTGAAATACCAGCAGCAGGAATAATTAGTCCACTTGTCCTATACTATGGCTACAAACAATGGTAAAAAAAATATGTCTCTACATCTAATTTTACTTTGGGAAAAGAAATTAAATACTAGGTATCTAAAAAAAAAGGACAGTATTTATTTTTAACCAATTATTCTGCTTACATAAAATCATATTCTAAAATAAATTCTATTAAAAAGAAAATTAAAGAGTGACAGAAACATATTGGTTGGTTTAAATTCAGCCTTAATTCATAACTTGTTTTCTGGGTATTCAATGATGCAGCAATAATAGCTTGCACTGCAAAATACTTCTTCAAAACTAGACTGTATAAAAAAACAGGCTAGTTATGTTTTTGTGGCATGAAATGCAAAACCGAGCAATTAATTCCAACATGCAATATTAAAAAAAAAAAAACCTGTTCATTAGGCATAAGTATTGAAGACTTGAAGCAAACGTCATTACCTGATTTAAACACCTTAAATAGTACAACAATCAAAACTAACAAATCCTCTGTTACTTGTACAAAACAAAAATAAAGGGTTTTTTTAATAAGCAATACACTACATTTGTAAAAAATACCACATTTTCACAAAAGATTTGTCAGCAATTTTTTAACAAAAAGTTTTTTAACAGAAGTTGTTCAGCATAACTAAAGAACAAGTGGGATTACCAGGTTTATCTAATTTTGTACTCAAAGGACTTAAAATTTGACAGAAGACTCAAAAATAATTAGATATTTTGGTTAACATTAATCACTGAACCATTTCAAACCGTTATATTGCAGCCTTGAGTCACACTTATGCTCTTACATCATCTATACTTCTATGTCTACTTATGAAGTACATAAAAGATAAGTAGTAAAATTATGATCTCTTTAAAAAGGAATGCTTGAAATACACTAAATTTGAATAAATAACTATTTTTGGTCCTACTTCATGTAATTTTAGACCTTTTCCTGTGAAATTAGGGTAACGATACTCTATGACTCAAAGGCAGAAACTGAAGTTGAACTGAACATACGCTGGCAATGACAGATCAAAAAGGCATGTAGGAGGTTGTGAACAATAGACTGGAAAAAGCTTTCACATACAGAATAACTAATCATAGGCTTACACAATATACTTCAGGCTGTGTAAATTAGAAGAGTCACATTAACCCACCATAGCTGTCTGAGCTTTACAGCAGGCTAGTAAGAAACTCAACATATTTAAAAAGCTAATTGTAAAAAAAAATAATTTACAAGAGCATGGGTGTGTTTTGAGCACTTGCAACTAAAGAAACAGACTCTCTATCATGTGGTCTTACAACACTGGGGCCCAAAGTTTCTGATTCTACACCATTTACATCAAAAGTGATTTCACCAGGCAGCGCTCACCCACAGTTTGCCATCTTCACACATGTCATTCACCCTTAACACAGCATCTTGCAATACAGTTTTTAAATTTATCTATGCTTTTCACATCTTCAGAACTTTCCTACCATGGATTTTTCTCTGCTCTTTATTAGTTGCTCCAATGTAAATTATCTTCTAATTCTTCTGCTTTCTTAATTCTTCCTCATTGTTTTGGGTTGGTTTTTTTTTACTAGTGAATTCTCATCACTTAGTCAAGTTCTACACAACATCTACCATTAAAGGCTTCTATACCTATGCAGCAGAACAGAGGTGTTACTCAGGATATAATTAAAAGAATCCTTACCTTTCCAAAATCTCTCACATCAAACAAATCAAATGCTTCAAAAAGTTCACTTTTCTTCATCCCAAATATTTCACAACATGCCGAAAGAAAAGTCCTTATGTTCTTCAAGCAAAGAAACTAGAGTAAAGAAAACAAAAATACTAATCATCAAGTGTGTCAATTAGCAACTTGCGTGTTCACTTTGGTTACAAAAACATTACAAAATTCCCCAATTATTTATAAGTCAGCATTTCCACTATGCTGCCACCTTCCTCTGATTCTAATTTGGACATAAAAGTTCCCTTCAAACTCAAAAGTGTTAACTGTGTTGAGCAGACACTTTGTGAACAGAAACTATTTTCTTTCTTTTTTCATAAACAGAGAAATTACAGTATGCTACTAGATACAAATTAGTCCAAATACAGTCTGTCTTTCAGTTCCCTGCAGTCAGCATAGAACAAAACAGTTACATTAGTGAAATTATATTAATATGAGAAAGTTATTCTTCACGTACACATCAAATATCTACAGCTGTTAAGTTAAAAGTCTAGTTTGAATGCTTAATGAACACATGTGCACTGTTTTAAACACTAAAGACATTATGAATATATATTTTTCCATCTGGAACACAGAAGCGGATGAAATCTGCAATTGAGAAGTCATTTACAATTTATCTAGCGGAGATTTAAGATCCTCAAACCACCTATTTGTGTACTGAATCAAAGGCAACTTCTCTTGAAGTTACCACATGCATCAATGATAATCTGAGTCTGGAAAAGATTAAAGCTTCTGCCACAATGCTCTCCTTATAAGGCTTTTAATGCATTTTCCTGTAGATTTTTTTTTTTTAAAAGACCTTACCAGTACAAAAAACAATAACTATCAATCGCATTGCAGAAAGAGGGATAGCTGAAAAGTACAGTATCTATTCTTGATAGTGATTTGCACCCTGAGGTACCAGTACCTTGGGAGGACATTAGGTCCATCAAGATGCTGTTGTAGTCTAAGGATCCACTGTGCAGTGGATGAGAAGCAAACTATAATTATAAACAACAGTATTTCAAAAAGTACTGATAAAGCAATTCAGTTAAAACTGAGTTCCTACAGTTCTCCACGTTAAAGTAGATTCATGAGGATCATTTACATTAGGATGGATTATAGCATTCCCATATGTCTCAACACTGTTTATAAAAGCAGTATTTTAGTATTAGTATTGACTGGCTGTCACAGCCATGCTTTTCCTGAGTGCAAAGTAAAAAATGCCCAAATCGCTCACTCAGACAAAATATGTTTTACCTTCAGCATGAGACAACAAAATACCAATTCAACTGGGAGCCCTGGTACATGTGTTATATCAAACTAACCAGCTAGACACAGAAAAAGCAGAGCACCTGATAGACCTAATTTACAGCAAGGTTACAAATGTGAGAGCATCAATTCAACAAAATTGCTTCAAGAATAGACAATGCTAGAAGAAGATGGTTCTGGATATCAAAACAACAGCTGACAAATTCATTGCAAAGCATCACAACAGCAATCCCTGCGCAAGCCAAAGCTTCCAGAAATCCATGACTGACAACTGCCATACCAAGTATAAGAGGCCACAGATGTACCAGGTGGAGCTGTAGCTTCCACCCTTCCCTCCAGACAGCCCCATCTACACAAGCTCATATAGGGCAGCTGGTGCTGGGCTACATACTGGGCTGCTTGAGGACAACACTTCATTTAAACTGGACTGCTTTTATGCCTAGCAAGCATCTAAAAAAAAGAAAATTAAATCTAGCTTCTTTCCTTTTGCAAAGACTGTATTTTTCAAGTCAATATTACAAGGTTACAAGGCCAAAAGATGTTAAACATCTCCTCCACATTGATGCCGGCAGAAAGAACTGTTTTGGGAGTCCACAGCTTTAAAAACAAGATGGCACATAAAGTGATAATGTTTTCTGGGGTTTTTTTATCCCCAGGTTTTTTATTATTTTTCTTAAAAGCCATCAAGGGCCACTAGTTTTGTCTACTGCAGAATATCTATTCAACTTGAATACCAATTTACTTTCTTAAATTGAAATTCTCATAACCACTGAAACTCACCCGTGTTAAAACCTAAGCTGTTTTAAAACTCAGCTGTTTTAAAACCTAAGTTTTGAGTTTAGATTAGTTCATGTTGAAATCTGCCAGTGCAAAGAAAGCTTACAGCTGCATTAAGTTGTTTACCTCTAAAGAGAGTAAGAAGTTAAGGGAGAGGGAGGAGCTCTCATGGGCTCACAATCTGGCCTAAATTTGCCAGACAGCAGTTTAGCGAGTTGCATTTAGCTTCTTAATACAGCTAAAAGAACCATTTCATGTAGCAGCACAAACAAAATGCCCTTCCCATTCTGCCAAATTTCTCCAATTATTCTTAACAGAGACCTCCTACAATAAGAGAGACACCAATTTTTCAACAAGATTTATCAGTTACTTCAAATCTGAAGGGAATTTTGTGACATCAGACTTTTGTGTTTAAATTATCACTAGTATGAATTATATGCAAATAGATAGGAGAGCATATTACAAGTAATTAAGTTTCCCTTACTCCACGTTTTAAAGGCAGTGTTGAAGTACCTACACTGAGTAACAAATTAAACTCTTGAGAATACTTTAACAAAGACACCAAAGAAGACTAATCCCCACCACCACCCCTTTTTTTAAATTCTAATTCATTAAGAGGCGACATGCACCGAACATGTATCATACATTAAACAGACTTTGACATAATTGATCTAATAATCAATGACAACACAACAGGTACTGTACATTCTTTGTAGACTGGAGAAACCACAGACTAAACATTTGTTCAATCTACCTTCACTTGAGACGGGACCACATCATCAATGAGTGTGCACCAAGCGGTGCCTTTAGCAGAACAGACCTCCTGACAAAATAGTCTAACCACCCTGCTCGCTCAAAGACTGCTTAGGAAGTTTAGTTGTACTTCTCATGATTCAGTATCCATCAATTTTCTGTTCTAAAATGAAAGGTTTATTACTAAGCTTTTAAGCCAACCACAGTATCTGCAAGGATAAAACTATGAGTCTAGTAAAATAAAATGAAAAATCAATATCTATATGCACTTATTTTGCAATAAAATACATGAGGAAAAATATTTAGAACTTGTTATATGTTACTTCTGGTCTGGAAAAGTATTACCCCCAAAAAAACAGAATATTACCCAGAAAACTTTCAGAAGTATTTCCAAAACTTTCAATTGCAATCATCTAAAGAAACAATTTTCCTCAATGAAAACAAAGATTTCTATCACTGTCATTATTGTACGAAGAAGTACAAATTAGTAAAAGAATCTTCCAAATTTAAAAATACCATAGACCTAAAAGTCTAGGAAGTTCTATAGAAGACAACCCTCCTCTGTGGCAATAAAAGAAAGTCACCATCAGTCTGCAGTCTCTCATTAGTAAGTACAGTCCTCAGGATATTTGGAAACCTACTACATAATTGTGTTTCCTTTTCAAAGAAAAACATTCTAACTTTGGTACACCACAAGGGAGATCATTAAAGGCATAAAGAGCACTTGGGTACCCAGTTCTTTTAGAGATGCAAAGAGAGGTAGATATCTCTCACTTGGTTTAATCTCCAAAAGTCTCCTCCACAGGAAATGTCATCCTTCAGTACCCAAACTGGTTTCTCTTCATTAAAACATAACTTAAAAAATGACCTTGAAATGCTAATGCTGCCTTTTTTTTTTTTTTTACTTTTTTTTCTTTTTTTTTTTTTCTTTTATTACATAGCTATATTAGGAGATGACAGTCCAGAATTCTTAATGCATGGATCAGTAAAGATATGTCAGTAGGGTAGTACAACCTATGAGTCTGAAAAAATCTACACCAGTGAAAAACACAGTTTGTATCTGGCTCAAATCCAGGCATATCATGAAAGGAGAGCACACCAAGCACACAGAAACAGGTCGACAAAATCACGACCTGTTGGGATTCAGGACCATGAGAACAATTTTCAATATTAACATCTGTAGATTAAGGAGACATTGCTGAAGTACCCTAATGTTTCACAGTATAAGTAGTTACAGTACTACAAACCAATAATGTTGTCATTGTCAGGGCTGCTAAAACAGTACAACTCTTGTTGACCACTGTGTTTGTATAGCACAGATTTGAGCTTTAGTGGCCTCTAGTCCATTCCACACCGAATTTAATTTTATAATAGACATTAATATAACGTTTATTGAAATGAAAAGCAAATTTGCAAAAAAGAAGTCTACCTCCTAAAAGAGCAGATATGGTTGATATAATTGGGGCTGTATTTGTCTGAACTTAAAAGCAGAAGACAGTGAACAAACCAAATTATACTCAGCTCCACTGAAAAAGCACACTGTTTTCTACCACAACGTTTGTAATGTGACACAAAAAAATCAAAATTATTTGAGACTTTTTCAACACGGTACATGGTTATGTGTGCTGACAGAAATGGATAGATAGATTTTACGAAGGGTGCTGCATAGAAATGTCTAATTAAACACAAAAAGCACAGGCAAGACTACAGCTGCCCACAGGGAAGAGGGATTTCTCTAACCAGGACTCTAATGAAGTGAAAGATGAAATGCAAAAAAAAAAAAATCATATATTCTCTATTCATATAATCTCAGAGATATTTCTCAGAAAATATATTTTATTACTGAAGTACTTCAATAGAATAAAGGTCTGTTTGGGACAGACCATAATGTTCAGCATCTAGATGTATCTTTTGTAATAAAAGCACTCCTAAGGGCATTTAGAGACCAACACAAAGAGCTCTGAAGATCAAATTCTGCTGCGAGACATTTATATGAAATTCCAACATAGCAACACCAGTGAGGCCAGTGAAAATTGAAAGGCTAAGAAATGACAAGTACTTAGGAAAGACAGAGGTCTAATCTACTTTCAACTTTCTTAATTATCAAGGGGGACGGGGGGGAGCTATTGGTATTTATTTCAACTTCCACCTTGTTTTAATTATGGAGATTTTGTAACAAGCAAAGAAAAAAGCTTGAGTATGTGGCAGTTCGTATCTTGATCAACAGATATTCATATTGCATTTGGGACAAGCTAGAGAACATACTGAAGCCTGAGCATCTGAGACAGCCTAACTAGATGCTAAGCTATAGACGGGTATTAAAACCAAAATGTCACTGTCACTCTGTCAGTGAAGGTGGTTTTTCTCTGATGCGATTCACTTTTGCTAACACTGTATACCCTTCCCTTCATCACCACACTTCCCAGGCTTTTCTGCATGTTACCTTCACAGCCCTAAAGAGACGTCAGGAGGTTCCCGATAACTGCCCTAGAACAGAGGCCAGTCACTAGCCACCATCACGTAGCCACTGTGACACTAGTGAAAACACAGAAAAAGGACTCTGCTTAGCCAATTGTCCACTAAGTCTTCTTTGCCTCCTGTGATAGAAATAAGGTACATAAGGGAAAATCCAGAAAACTTCCCCTCCTATTGCTCCTCTAAATAACACCACTTAAACTACACAGCTACAGCATAGTCTTTAAACAGCCCTATAGGTATACACAAGGAAAAAATGGTGGGATTTTATGCAAGACCAAGCATTTTGTGACAAAAATAGTTGAGGAAAGGCCAGATATTCAAAACAAGTATGTAAAAGGGAAGTAATCGGATGAGCAAACTTAGCTTCAATTCATGCATCTCAGAAGGCACATTCACTTTCTTTGTTTAAATTGTGAAATACTGATGGTACATGCAAGGAGGTACATACAAGCTTGTGAACATGGGATATTTTTCTATTAGTCATTTATAGTCTTAGAAAAGCAGAATTGCACAAGAATAGGAGGTAGAAGAAAAAAAAGAGGAAAAAGTTATTGCCATAACACTTATATGCTCCTCCTACACTTCACTGCTTACTGCACATGATGACCTCCTGACCTTTCCTGTCCATTTGTGGGACACTGATAACAACAGATTAGCTGGGAAATAACTCATTTTGACTGCCATTCTTTTCCTGAGACTATAGGCAAAAAGGAAAATAATGCAGTTGTACTTCTTGACCACAAGGACAAATGTGAAAATTGGTATAACGGATTTAACTGGAAGAATTGCTTTTCCACATTACAAGATTGCTATGTGCATGTTGTTTCACTAAAATAAAGCACTGCAACAGAAGAATTTGTCTCCTCAAAATTACTAACACTGTCTAATTCCTGCAAAGTCCAAAACTAGGTGAGAGGTCCAGGAACTCCATACTGTGACCAAAGAGCACCATCACTTTTTCTAGGCACAAAGTGAAGGGACTGTGACCATAGTGAAGCTAGGCAGCAAGACAAAAATTGTACCTTGAATTTATATACATAAAAAAATGAACTAGATATACAAACCCAAGTGTTTCAACAGCTCCTACATAATGTGTGTGCACAGGAAATGTTTAGCTTCCTTTAAATTCTTCCAGCCACATCCAATGAAGGAAGAAAATTAGGCATTCACAGATACAGCTGCTCATGTATCCAGAGCTCCTCTCTGTAAGCCAGGCTGGACAGTTCCCTGACACATGCCATCTTTGACAGATCCCAAAAGCAAGCTTATCAATATAGGAGCACATCATACCTCTATTAGCTGGCAACTTTTTTTTTTTATATATATATACACAGGCTGATTAATACCAGATTACTAAGTATCCAGACAAAGCAGGGGACCACTGTGGTACTAGCAGAATCGTACATTCAGGGTTAACAATTCAAAACAGAAATCATTCCTGGCTCCTTCACAGATTTCAGCAGCCAAAGAGGATTAGATTAATTCTGCTCTGCCAACAGGAGTAATTATCACTATATGAAGCAAAAAATAGATGTAAGGGTTTCTAAGTAAATGAAGTAAGGACCCCACTGACAAAGTCTTAATTCAATGTCTATTAATATCTTTTCCTAGGATAGCAAGAGGGAAAACAGCAATATCAGAGTCAAGAAGGGAAGTTTTAACATTTCTATTGTTCCTATGCATGACACTTTTTTTCTTTTAAAAGATCTTTACAATCTAGAGTCTTACTGAAGGCAGGAAATTCAAAAGGGCCATGAGAAATTTAGAGACCAAGTCAGTCAGAGAGTATGAGTGCTCCTACTTTCACTAAGCAAGTAAAAGCTACAAGGTTGTCTCCAGAGGTATTTTATTGAAGTGTCAGAACACCACAGGTAAGCATTATTCTTTTATGCCCCTTTGATAAAACACATTAACTTGTAAATTACATATAAAAAAGAAACTAACACACAGAGGAAGAACACATCACAGCAAAGGAATTCAGTTTTAGGTTCTACATTTGACCTCTTGTTCTGCAAGCCACCTCCATCATTCAGATGATCAATATTTTTAAAGCTTGAAGAAGGAACAAACAAGCTAAATATTAAATACCTCCTAAACCTTGCTCTCCAAAAGGTTACAAAGCTGATACATTAATAAAGATGGAGGAGGCAGCACAGTGAGTTCCAGAAGAGGCAGGCTTATTATTAGTATCTCTGCAGTTTACAGCCTATACCTTAGCTTTTAGTATAGCTTCCCTTAAGAACCATTTTTGGGTAACAAAACATTCAAGACTGGTATCATTACATAACTGTGAAGAATCTGGAAAAGAAATGTGCCATGCAAACAACAACAACAGACATTCCTTAATTCAGAATGGCTAAGGAGCTCTGTAGTGTTATTAGCTCACTAGATGTGGGTACTCTTTGAAGGCCTACCCAAAGCATAGGATGCTATATGAACTATAAAACATATTTAATTCCTTTGAACCACTGCTAACACAGTATTAATATTAATAGCATGTTCTTCATTTGCTCAGTAAATGTAGTAATTAAATATTCATAGAAAAGTTCCTCTTAAAATCCTCTGCCTTACATCCTGAAATTGCATCCCTAAAACATCTTCCACTAAGGATCTCAGTGTCTTACAAACAAATGCAAAGGAAGACAAAGGGGACGTGGAAAATCATCCTGAGGAGAACAAGAATAGGAGGAAGAGGAGCAACAAGGAAATGAAAAGAGGACCACAGGAAAAGGAACAGGAAAGGGACAGACACACAGTGAAACAAAAGTTTATAAAGAAAATCAAAATAGACCAACCGAGAGAAAGATCCGGTGGGAAAGACCACTGAAATAAAAAGGGACTTGACTCACTAATGATTAAATTGTGGGAAAACGTGTAATTTCCTTGTGTTTGGCTTTTATTTCATGTTAAAACTTTGGTGTTAAAATGTTTCAGGCAAAACTATTGATGAAACTGCCATGTTAAGTACGACAGTAGTCCATATGCTGTAAACTGTATTTAAAACTGGGACATGGAAAACACCTTCTGTAAGAAGTAGAATTCTAAAGGAAACCAATTTTCTACTCTGATGTATTGTCATTGGTCCTAACACAGGGACTCACATTTCAACTTAGTTGGTGAAATACTGGCTTGTTCTTTTCTAAGCACTTGAAAAAGTCTCAAAAGCTGTCAACACGGAATCCTGCATGGAAATTCAACACAAAATGGGGTAGGGGGGTGGATCTTCACAGTCAGTGAAGTCATTGTCTACTGAAAGTGAACCTAACCCAAATAACACCTATGTTCTTCTATTTCTTACCAGCAGATCACACAGATCAGGCACTAGGTCTATGATTTCCAACAGGGAAAAAAACAACATTCTTATTAACATTAATTAGTGTTAACATATATAATTCAATAAATATTTTTAATGTTTTCTTGAATTGCATAAGAGTAGTGTTTGCTAAGCACTTATGACCACCGAATAAATTCCTGGTAAGGTCTTAAGGATACAAGTACTACTCTCTACAAATTGCCATATACAAATACAGCTGTCTTCTCATTACCTATTTTTAAAATCCATTTTCTATTTTTGCTGGTGTGTCACTTCGGTTTTGCATTTTTATTAGACCACACTCTCTATGGCAAGGACAGGGGTTCCTAATATATTCAAAGAACACTTCTCAAGGATTCCAAGTCAAGTATGTAGAACAGCTAAGTGAAGCCAAGGCTCAGACCAAGTGCGGAGTTCTTCTAGCAGCCAAATAATCAAATCATCACTGAAAGCAAAACAGCTCAACCCTTTTAACTATATAACAAGGTTCTTTTGTCCCACTCTGTAAGAGAGGCTTTCAGCACTTATGTAAAGATTAAAGCAAGAGAAATTCTACGTATGATTAAAACCAGGGAATAATGATTGCTCTACATTATAAATAATATTAGGATGCAGTATTTAGCTTGATTTTATAAAAATACCCCTATCATCATAAATTTAATATCATCAACAAAATTAAGTTTAAAAAGGCATGACAAAATCATAGCAAGATACTGGCTATTTGCATAAATCTACATAAAAATTAACTGTCATTCTTGTCATAGCTAAAAAAAATTTCTGCATGAGCAGTAACCTATTACTGGGTTTGGCACTGATGCATGCACAAAAGAAAACATAACCACATACTGTAGGGACAGTAAAAGCACTTACCTACACCTTGCAGGCAGATTCTTTTTTAACCTATTACACAAAAGAACACAAAAAAAGCAATACAAACAGTAGCTATAAATACTTTGAGATATCTGTACAGGCATCAGCTTACTAAGCCGCCTAACAGAACATTACTTCAACACAAATGATTCTTTAGGTGGTTTGGGTTTTTTTTAAATAACATATTGAATGCAAACATTGAAGCCAAGCTGTAAGAATGTCTAGGAAGCCTAGATTTTGTGTAGGAGACCTAGTTTTACATCTGATTTTGTTTAGTATTATTTAGCTCTACAGACTATTCAGCTAAATAAAATGAGATGCAAATAAAATGCAACATAACCCTGGACCACATGCTATCATCTAAAAGGTATGATAGCTTGGTGAGACAACAAAGCAGGCAGAGATAATGAAGAATAAGAACATCAATATATATATGCAATTTTTTAACTCTGAATTTATATCAACAGATCTTCTTCTGCCTCTCTATGGAGATGGTTCTTAGCACAGGGGAAGTAGTAAGAGTGTGAGGTAGATTCTTGCCTTTAAGTCAGATACACAGAAAGGCAGCACAGAGTTCCTGTAGCAAACTACAAACTTGTTCAATTCGTTGAAAGAAGATAATACACTGTGAAAAATTAGACTGAAATATTCAGCAGCATCTTTCTGAATGGATCGGAATAACCGAGGCTATGTGAAACAAGGGCAGGAGAATAATTATACAATTAGAATAGACCCTTGCAACTAGTTCTGTGTCTATATTATTCAGAAAATATTTGTATTAAGACCCTGTTTTTTTCCAGAAACTAACATTTTTTGATTTATGGCAATGACATGCTACTTCTCAATATGTGGTTTGTTTGGTTGGGGCGGGGGGGGGGGGGGGTTTGGGTTTGGTTGGGTGGTTGGTTTTTTTATGTCAATATCAGTTAGGGCGCTGAAAGATACAGAGTAATTT